>VDFB02326787.1:0-61536 GCA_007258455.2 Sequoia sempervirens | reverse complement strand
AAAAACTCCTTAACTATTTGAGATTGTGTGGTGGAGGCATATCCATAATTTCTTTGACATTCACTGGATCGATTTCTATACCTCTTCGAGAGACATTGAAACCCAATAGTTTTCCTGATGTGACCCCAAAGACACATTTCTTAGGATTTAACCTTAGCTTATACCACTCTAGATGCTCAAAGATCTTCTTAAGTACCACAAGATTTTCTTCCCTTGTTCTTGATTTTCCTAGTAGATCATCAAAATAATCTTCCATTATGATGTTGATGAGGTCATGGAAGTTAATGGTCATAGCTCGCTGATAGGTTGCTCCCACATTTTTAAGGCCAAAGGGCATAACATTATAATAGAAAGTGCCCCATGCTGTGGTGAAAGCTATTTTATGCTAGTCTTCAAACACAATTTTGATATGATTGTATTTAGAGAAGTCATCCATGAGGGAAAGCATCTCATGCCTTGAAGTGAGATGAATCAACATATCAATGTTTGGCAAAGGAAAATAATCCTTGGGACAAGCCTTGTTGAGGTCACAGAATTTTGTACACACTCTGATAGCATTGTTTGGTTTGGCTATAGGAACTACATTTGAGATCCATTTTGAGTAGTCAATGGGCTTTATGAATCTAGCTTCTAATAGCTTCTCCAATTCTTTCTTAACTAGTAGAGCTACTTGGGGGTACATTTTCTGGAGCTTTTTCTTGATAGGTTTTGCATCAAGAAGTACACCTAGATGATGTACTAGTAAAGTAGGATCAAGGCCTAGCATGGCCGAATATTTCCATGCAAAATTGACGATTCCTTCTTTGAGAAGTTTGGCGATGGTAGAATATTCCTCTTCTAACAATGCTTTGGCTACATATGTAATTTTGGGATGCTCCTCAGTTCCCAAATTATTTGTTGTGTTTCTTCTATCAGGATGGATGATCCTTCAAAGATCTGAGTTCCTACAAGGGGAATATGAACATCCCCATCTTCTAGTACCTCATCAAGGTTTTCGCTATTAGATACACCCATTGTTTTTAATTTTTATAGGTCAAGAAGCACCTCAGGGAGGTTTTCGCTAGGTGACCTTTTTTATTTTTCTTCTTTTTACTTCTGTGGTTAGGGTGTTCATCTTCCCCTAATCCCATAAGATGTATGTACTAATCTACAGAAGGAAAGGTATCGATAGGTGCGATACCATGTAGGTCCCAGTATATGAGTTTAGGATGTTTAATGAATAGGCTAATGGTGTAAATGTATAAGAAGTTGAACATGGTGGAGAGTTTAGTGTGATCTACATCATCATATGTGTGTATGATGGATTCCTCCTCTGGTATGTCTTCAAGGAGATTGTTGCTCTCATTGACGTTGTTAGAGGCACTAGATGATGCTATAGGTCCCTTTTGTTTTGTGTTATGACCCACGCCCAGGTATCTTGGTCTTATTTTAGCCTTAATATGGTGTTTCCTTCCTTGCTATTTGGCACCAAGGCCTCCCCCCTGATAATTTTACTTCTCTGCAAATTGAGGGCCAAGGATAGTTCTCTTGGAAATATTCTTTCAAAGGAAGGGAGGGATCAGGTTCCTCATGGTAGACCCATTGGATTATGTCATATTTTGGTGTCTTTTCTTCACCCAGGAGAGCGGTAAGTACTGGTTCCCATGTTCTTGGAGCTCAAAGTGATAGTCTTGTCTTTTGATTTCAGTGTAGACTGCGAAGGTTGGCCATATGAGTGTGGTGAGGGTGGCATAGTTGCCACGTTCAAAGTTGTGCACATCTCATATTCACCACATCCCTTGTCAATGATCTGGACTTTAGTAAGGGTGGAATTAGATGTGGATGATGGAGTGGATGAAGTGGTGGCTAATGCAGTGGTAGATGAGTGGGATGATGACATCTGTGGTGGTCCCATTTCCACTCCAGGACAATAGTGGGAATGAGGAAAAGAAGCTTCTAATGTGTGGTAATATTCAAATGGTTGGGGATCCTCATCTATGGTAACTTCTACCCCATTGAATGGGAATTTTAGACATTGATGGTATGTGGATGGAATAGCCTGCATGGCATGAATCCATGGATGAGCGAGGAGGAGGTTATAGGGGAGTTCCATATCAAGGACATGACAAGTAGTGTATTACACAACTGGACCAACCTGGATTGAAAGACATTGTTCCTTCAAAATTACACTCTAAATTATCATACACCTTGATTGTGATGAATTGATTATTTAAATCAACATGAGTGTATCCCACCTATTTTATGAATTTCAACATACAAAGGTTCAGGGTAGAACCATTATCTACCAAGACCCTCTATTTTATGTCAATTTAAAAAGACCTATAGATGGATGGGATGATTATGATTAGAGTCAATGCAGGGCATGTTGTTTTGGCTAAAACCTAGTTGATAGGTGGTGGAGAGGTTCCCTACCAATGCTTGAAATTGCATAGGGTCTATGTCATTAGGAACTTGGGTGTCCCGTAATGCCTTATTTAGGATTTCTTGGTATGTAGGAGAAGACTTAAGCAAATCCAAAATGGATATCTGTGCCGAAGTCTTTCCCAAATGGTCAAGAATGTTGTATTGAGAACTCACAAATGGTGGTTGGGTGGATGTGGAGGCTCTAAGGACTATGATGCAGGTTCAAAGGGTGGTAACAACACATTGTGGGTCCTTTCCTTTTATGCTTATCATAGATACATGTGGTTCTACCTGCTCAATGTGCATGATAATACCCTAATAATTGAACGACACATTCTTATAACTGATGGTGTTTGTGGTTCTATCTTGATTATTGTTATTGATAGGCCCTAGGTTTGAATTTGATGTACTTGGGCTTTGGTTATGCTTAGGGAAAGAATTTTAATATATTTGCAAATGAGGATTGGACAAAGGTTTCTTGTTGGAATCCACATGTGTGTCACCTTGATCTATATGAGATCTTGGATGCACGCTTTCAAAATTTGACACTTATTCAATGAATGCCCTTTAATCTTGTGGAAGTAACAATATTCATTTTCTTTAAACTAGGCTAGTTTAAGCTTATATTCCTTAGGTGGCTTGGTCACAAGATATGTAATTGGGTAATTGGCTTGAAGAAGCCTATTAAACATGACACTTAGGGGTTCCCCTAGTTGAGTGAATTGACATTTGCAATTCCCTTGGTTATTTTGATTGGATTGTTGGTTGGGATGAGGTGCCCCCTATGGCACTGATATAACATAAGGATTTAACTACTGAGGAGGATATTGTGGCTACTTCTCGAGAAGCATTAGACACTTGGACATCTTTGGTGTCAGTGACACCATCATTGAAATCATTTTTTTTGTTCCAATAACGAGGCTTATCCCTGGATGATTTCTCCTTGTCGGAGTTAAATATTTTGACTAGCCCTTTAGTGATAAGGGCCCTCTCAAGAATAGGACCTTTCTGAAGTCTGAAGATTTTGACTAGCCCTTTGGTGATATTGCAACAAAGGTTGTGACATAGTGGAGTATGGAGTTGTGAGTCATATCCAGATGAGAATTTTCAATGAACAAGTTGACCATATCCTTTTCCCTTAGTGTGGATTTCATGCGATTGGCTAGGGCTCTCCATCTTTGAAAATAGCTCACAAAGGTTTCTCCCCCATGTTGCTTTTCCTTTAGGAGATCTAATGTGTCGATATCGTTCTCTAGATTAAAGGAGAAGTGGGAGAAAAAATATTTTGAAAGCTATGCAAAGGACTTGATAGATCCCTTTTAAAGACCCATAAACCAATCAAGAGCTATCCCTTGTAAACTCCTAGGAAATAATCTCATGAGATAATTGTCATTATGCATGACTTCTTGATAGTAGGTGTAAAATTCTTGAAGGTGAGCTTTGGGATCTTTGGTTCCTTTATACTTATTGAATTTTTGCATTTCGAAATGCTTCAAGGAATGAACCAATGAGATTGAAAGATAAAATGGGTAAGGAAAAATATCTTCAAACTTGAGCGATTTTTTTCTAGTGCTTGCTTGTAAGTCCTTTAACACAACTTTGACTTCTTCCAGATCTTTATTGATAGGTGTTGTGGAAGTCGGTTTGGATGAATTAGGCTAATTGTGTGGAGGATACTGCTGATATGATGAGGATGGTGCCAAATCAGTTAGATCATAAGTGGGTTGAGGTGTGTATAGAGGTGTTTTCTGGTATTGATTGGAATAAGCAGATTACGGATTGACATAAGGTGGATATGACAAATTTTGATGGTAAGAGGTTGAAGTTGTTGTTGATAGTATGAAGTGGATGGAGTACCCTACTAGTAATGCATAGTAGCTTGATAGTATGATGGCGTGGAAGCCCCTTGCTAGTAAGGTGGTGGTTGCTGATAGTAGGAGTTGGATTGAGCACCTTGTTGATAATGTGGTTGTTGCTTCATATAGGACATGGATGAAATACCTTGTTGGTATGAAGGTTGTTTCTCAGCATAGTATGGATTGGATTGGTAATTGTATGCAATGATGGATTGTTGTGTAATATACGAAGGTGGTTATGGGTTAGGCAACTGTTGGTATGGATTCATTTGTGATTGTGCAGGATTAGTGTAAAGTGGTGGTTGAGTCTATGGTGGATTCTGAGAGGCCACATGGATATTTGTATTAGGATTAGATGTAGCAGCATAAGCGGTGTACATGCTAGATGGATGGTAGAGATATTGTGTAAGAGGATTGCATTGTGTTTGAATATGAATGTACGCATGTTGGGATGGTCATTGTTGTTGTGGTGGCTGCTGATAAAGTGGATGAGATGGTATGTGATGTTGTTGTGAGACCACTGTAGAAGCTCCATGGGGTGGTTGTGGCAGTTGTGATATAGTTTGCATCACTTGATGTGGGGGTTGTGTAGGAATGATAGTGTGTTGCTGAGGAATCATAACATTTTGTTGCGGAATGGTTAACATTTTGTTGCAGGATTGTGACATTTTGCTGTGGAGGTTGTTGATGAGGTGGTTGAGATGTAATGACAATGGTAGCAGTATGTTGTGGCAGAAGTTGCATCACAATGGATTGATGAGGATTAATGGGAGGCTACTAAAACATAGGGATATTACCATGAGGTGGTGGTGGTAGATTGTTAGCAGGTGTAGATCTTGGAGGTGGCATCAATGCAAGGGTTGGGGTGCCCCCGACATTCACAGGTGGTTGATCAGGATGATGAGGTGGGAGTTGTGGAGAAGAAAAAATGTTTTGTGGCATTCCATAGCCATAGGGGTCACTAGGATCGGGTGGTGCCATAGAGGCAATAGATGGGAGGCAAGGATAACTAGTGACTTGGTGTATCACAACATTTCTGAACTCAGGATGATACCGATTCTGTATAGGTACAGACCTTCAGGAACATACAAATTTTCTAGAACTTTTTGCAAGGTTTGTGAATCTTGTGATGTAGGAAGGGACTGGGTACTGTATGCACGTAAAAATGGTCACATTATAATAAGTCTGGTAATTAATTAAATACAAGTTATTTAGTGAAATATCTAATTCAATCTACATATAAATAAATTTATTTATTTATTTATATTGTTCATTTTTTAATTCTTCTACCTTTAATTAAATAAATAATTTTATTTAATTATTTACATCTCCATATTCATCTTAATTAAATTAAATAAATTCTATAACTTATTTATATTAATTATCATATTATTCTAAGTTTGAATATTTATATTCAAAATGGAATATTCCTCCTCTTCATCTCATAGTTAAATTAAATATTTTAAATATTTAATTTAATGCCTTCTAAATCCATCTCTCTCATATAATTAAATATTACTTATTTAATTAGGTGAGTTTCTAAATTCATCTTCCCATATAATTAAGTTTATTTATTTAATTATGAAAGTTCATTTCAACTCATTCTTGAAAACGACAACCTTCTTTCGGATCTGAATGAGAAAAATTGAAGAAGAGGAAACCTTCTATCTTCTCTCTTAACTTTCAAAAATCTCTTACCGTTCATCTTACTAGCTTGAATCTCAACCGTTGATCTTTACCAACTAAGCTTTTTCCTTCGAAAAATCTATAAATTTAACCTTTCACAAGCCATTTGGATCGAATCTTCTTCTAGCATCTTCACTCTATCAAAATTAGTCCTCAATCGCCATCTATCATCTTTATCACATCGTTATGCTACACAATTGAGCAACCAACATTCCTCTATTATCAACCTTCGAAATCTTGCATTCTTGTGCAAGTGGAGAAGAGCCATGGAGGTCAATCAACACTAGTTTGAAAATCAGTTTGCACGTTCTTTGTTTATTATTTGTATTTTCATTCTAGTTTGTACTTCATGGTGCTTGATAGGATTTAATTTGTTTATTGTATTCAATGCATTTAAATCTATTTGATTTTTAAGTTCTATCTACATTTTGGCGCCCACCATGGGGCCTTCCCCATTTTTAACATTTATCTACAGGCTTTCTGATAGGTTTTCGCATTCTGGAATTTGGATTTTTGACAAAATTTTCTGTTTTAGCGCATCCGAGGATTTCTGTAGCACATCTAGGTGTTTCTGTAGTGCATCTAGGGATTTTAACAGTTCTTTTGTAGGTCTTTCAGTGCATCCAGTGACTGTTTCAGTGCATATATAGAACATAATGGCGCATATATTCAGTCCATTTCATTAAAAAATTTGTAAGAAAAAAAAAAAAATTAGCGCATTTAGGAGTTCTTTTAGTGGATCTTAGATTTTTCTGGCACATCTAGGACTTTTTTCTAGTGCATTTGGGACTTTTTTTGGTGCATAGGGCCTCTGTTTTAGCGCATATATCACTGTTTCAACATTTTTTTAGTCAATCTTAAAATGGTCATATCTTGGTCATTTTTTGGTCCTTTTCAGTGTTTTTTTTTTTTGAAATGGGGTAGAATGTCATAAGCTATCCAATGGTGTAGGTGTTTATCAACTTTGACAAAGTTAACACTGTTTTAATGCATTTGACACTGTTTTAGCACATACATGGTCTGTTTTAGCACATATATCACTCTTTCAACATTTTTTTAGTCAATCTTAAAATGGCCATATCTTGGTCATTTTTTGGTCTTTTTTAGTGATTTTTTTTATTTGGGGTAGAATTTCATAAGCTATCCAATGGTACAGGTTTTTATTAGCTTTACAGAGTTAAAGTTATCAAATTTTCATATATTCTTCAGCACATAGGACTTTTGTTCTAGCAGATTTCTAATTTGTTTCTTTTGTCTTGGTGACTTGTTGGTGAATCATACGGAGCTGGAAAAGCATTGGGATCAGTCACAATGTTAGATTGGAAAGTGAAAATAACCAGGTGTACTCGTCCTAGCCTTCATCAAATTAATCTTGTTTGTCACACATTTCAATTTGGGACATAAAATCAAATCTTGTTTGATCACATATTTGAAATTGGGCTTAAAACAAATTTTTTCTTCAATCACACATCTTGATTTGGGGTTAAAAAGAACAAGTGTTTGAAACTGTTTTTACACATATTTCAATTTTCTAAGGGTCAATTAATAATTTTGAGTGTGAATCAAGTGTGTGTGTGATCACAAACACCTCACTTGGTTTGATTTTGTCAAACCCTTTCTAGGAGGCCTGCTAGGGGATTTCATCACCCCTGGGGATGACCTCAATTGAAGTGTGAATCGAAAGACACGCTTGTTTGAGAGTTAAAATTTTTGTCACTCTAGGCTAAGCCCCAAACAACTTTATACCTTTGAGAAGTGAAGGTGAAGGGTGGGTTACCCATTCCTCCTGGCTGTGTGGCAATATTTTTATTTCAAATCATTCCTTAGTCAACGTTGTGCAGACTAGCTTGAGACCTAATTGGCCATACCCCACTTGACTAGTCATAGGGCTTGTTGATGAGTCTTCCATGTGTGCTTGTTTAATAAATCATCATTAGATTCTTCAAATTTCAAAATTCAAACTTTCTTATGTGTCTTGCGTGTGTGATTCATGTGTGTGCATGTGTGATCATTCATTTAAACATTTCCAAATCAAGCTAAACACCAAACACATAAAGACAAGTCACTCTACATGTTCTTCCAACACATTCATATCCAACCACTTTCATCCTAATCATTCTTCTTAGCCACATCCTATCCATTTCATCCTAATCAATCCAAGTCATCCAATCTAATCATTCCACATCATCACCATCACATACCTAGTCCTAGTCACCACTTGTCAAAATGGTCATAATCATAAACAAGCCCAATCCTAATCATAAGCCCAAAATTATAATCCCATGGGGCTATCCCTCGAGGCCAAATCATGAGACAAAACCTAAGCCTGAAGTCATAATTCAAGGAGTCTCTTTCTCTAGTTCAAATCATGAAACAAAACCAAAACCTAAAATCATACTTCAAGAGGCTTCTCCTACCACCTCTAATGATGACATGAACTATGTTGCATACTTTGAGGAACAAATCGATGCACAAGAGCTTACACACATGTGTGACACCATGCCCACATTCAAACACAAATCCCTAGCATCCCAACTTCAAAACCTCCTTCAAAAACTTCACCAGATACCCAAACCCCTAGACCATCAAACCATACAAAGCCTTCAAACCCTCTTCCAAAATTTTCAAAAAATTAAATCACCTCAAATCCAACACCTCCTAGCTCAAGCCAATCAATTCATTCCCACTTTTCAAACCCAACACCCACAACATCATCCCCTATCCATTTATCATCAACCAATTCCACCTCAACCTAATGTGCCATCTCCTTCCACCTAATACCAATCTAACCCATCCACTCCTTCCCATGTCAATTCCACATCAACCTATCAAGCCACATCACAACAAACACATGTGAACTTAAGTTCTACCTTGCAACAAGGTCAAAATTCTTCATGTTCTAATGCAACCACTTTCAATAAGGGAAACACCAATCTAGTTCATGCACCCTTACCATCATCCAATGAAAACCAAAACCCTCAGCCAACACCTTCCATCGATACACCTACAAAGGATGTGACCCAAGGGCTACTAGCAAGGAATCCCCTTCCACCTCATTCAAATAAGTCATGAGGTATGTCAAGAACACAATCCTAAACATGAGCAAACATTACCCCCTCATCCACATAAAGATCAACACTCTCCCAATGATTCCATTCATACCATACTTAATACTATTCATGATCAATCTTCTATTTTTGATGAAGACCCCTTTTATGATCAAGCAGACCATGATGATCCCCTTAGCCAACTTTATGCATTCCATGGTCAAGAGCTTGCCACCTCACCAATCCGTGATACACAAATATCCACTTCCCATAATGAGACATATGCCTCCCCAACACACATAGAAGATCAAACAAATACATTGGATCTAAGTGAACAAAATGCTAATCAAGATCCTAATGATCCTCCATCACCCACTATGGACCCCATTGCAAGTCTTCCATCCTATCCTATTGGTTTCTCCACCCTCATTCATGAAGGTTCCTCCTTAGAACAACAACAAGAACCATTATCTTCCCTTGCTTCATTTTCTCCATTCAATAAGGAACTCATGTCTAGTGTTCCACCTACACTTAGTCCCATTGTCCATTGCACACTCCAAAACATGAACCACCAAGATAAAGGTCTAGACCTTCATGAACAAGGTATTTTGGAGCCCATTCATGTCAATGTCCCTCAACGCTCTGATGGCCTTGGACATACACCACAAGGACAAAAACCTAAAGATGTTGGTATTTCCATGCATCCTAAGTCCACTTTCCATCATGAAGCATATCATACACCTAAAAAATATATTGGCATCACTCCTCCATCATCATACAAATGTCAAAAGCATGTGACCATACACCTTCCACCATCAAATCTGCCACCATTACTTCCAACTCCTAATATCCCTCCATCCACTTTACCACCATTACTCCCAACACCTAATATCCCTACCATTCAATCCCCTTATCCCTCCATCCATAAATACCCTAACATTCCTAATCATGACCAAAAAATGCACACATTGTATAAACATGAAGCTTCCACCCATTCCACCATACCCATGGGATTCAAAAGAAAGAATTTCAATGCCTCTACCTATAAAGTAAAAAATCCTAAGTGTTCTCATGCCTTAGGACATCAATACAAAAAGTCAAAGCACAATACACCCAAAAAGCTATACAGGCCCATATCTCCAAAGGAAAAGTCCAAAACTAAAATGGTTTAGATCCCTAAGAAAAAAGAAATCAAGTGAAATGAGGCATCCACATCACAAAAATCCCAACCATCCACTTCCATCGCACATTCTCATTCCATTAAAAAGTCTCAAATTCCTAAAACCCACAAGCAAAATAAAAATAATAAAAATACTAAGTCTATGTGGGTACCAAAATCACTACATCCACCACCTCCTAAGAAAACATCTCCATTGCTTCCTACACCCCATCCACATCAAAAGCTTCAACATTTATCACAGTGTGTGCAACCATTGGTCATGGTTCCCTTCCATTTCACAACAATTCCACATACCCATCTCTCATCCTTCATGCATATCCTACATATCTCCCCCACCATCTTCCATGGTCCATGCTTTTTGTATAAACCTTTTCATCCATCCTTTTGCACCAGTCTGGTTCAATCCACATCATCATTCACTATTCTCATCCATCTACATAAGACTTTCATATCCACCATCTACCTACTCAATCTCCCTTTTCATGTCATCCTCACCAACATCTATGAGCATAATGATTATTTGGACATGGTCCATGCAATGACATTCTCATATTCTGTCAGACTATCACCCTTTCATGCAACCAGACACTTGAGTCCCTCATCCATTCTCTCCCATCCAAAAAGACAAAACAAAAGAGTAAAAAATAAAAAGTAAAGAGAAATCCTTCGTCTAATGGCAGGAAAAACTCTGTAAACAGCACTCAGAAGGGTACCATGATGAAAACCTAGCGTAAATAGGCATCATGTGGTTTATCTTCATGCCACTTACACTTAGCACAATATTCATTTCCATCCAACCATCATTTTCATGTCATATCATTTCCATCCTACCTACTATCTTTAGCCATCATACATACCTATCATGTCGAGTCCATTCATCCACCCTTCTTTTTATTTTGATGAAGATATAGGGGAAAAGTGTTGAAACATGTCTTGGGTATCTCTTGACATACCTCATCGTTCCAAACAAGCCTATCATTATCCTATTGTCATACATTTTGTCCAGAAAAATCCTAAGTCTTGTACCTAGAATGGGGCATGTTATTTCTATGCGACATGGTCTTTGGAAATCACATCCTTGCTGTCGTATGATGCATACATCAATTCCATTCACTATTACTTATCCTTTCCATCCATCTATATATCATGAGCCTTTTTCCCATCACCCACCCTTTCATCCATCAACCCCCTTTATCTCCTTGCACCTAGACTTGGTTTTCCCCTTGTCATTGGTATCTAGCACAAAGGCTACTCGAATTTTCATCCTTTGACACCTCCAAATATTCTCAAAAATCCAAACAAAAACATCAAAATATTTCAAAAATCCAAACAAAAACATCAAAACATTTCAAAATCCAAAAATCAAAAACACGTACCCAAAAAATCGCAAAACATTTCAAAAGTCCAAAAAAATCAAAATATCCCCAAAAAAAATCCAAAAAAAATCAAATAGCCAAAAAAAATCCAAGTAGTAAAATCAAACCACATCACTTCTAATCAAATCAAATCATTAGCATCAAATCAATTCATTTCTTTATCAATCGAATCAATCAAAATCATTTTGATCATCTCAATTCAAATCAATCCAATCATCCAACTAGTCAACCAAATCAATCATCTTCAATCATTCCAAGCAAATAATTGAAATGCAAAGTCAAAATCCTTAATCCATACCAATCAAGTCGATCAATCTTGTCAAATTATCCAAACACATCCTTTGGTCTTGATCCTAATCTTGTTGTAAACCCAATCAATCAAAGTCAACCAGTCAATTATCAATCATCCTTGTGTTGTTGTAGGGGTATGTCGCTCCCCATAATGACAACACTATCATCATCATCATTCATCAATCAATCAATCAATGGTTTATAGCTAGACAGGGGCAATACCTTGTTTGTTTTTGAATCATTTGTGCATACTTGCTTGCTTGCTTGTGTGTGTTATCATTTTATCTTGCATTTGTGTCAAATCCATATCATTCCAACTAATATTCATATCTTGTGTATGTTGAAGTAGCTTTTTGCACTATCATTTGCATCTAAGGTCACATAATACCTTTTGTGCATTAGGACTTTAATGCTCTAAGTCTACTTCCTCATACATCTAGAGAAGGTTGTATTATGTTGGGGCATGAGACACATCGTCACCTTGGTCCTTATAACTTGGTACATAATGTCTAGTGCTATATAAAACATCATGGTTGCTCACCTTCATTGCAGCATAATGTATCATTCCTCTCCTTCATCCACTTCCTATCTTGCATCATTCATCTTATTCCTCCCTTTATCATTTCATTTCGAGAGCCTACCCATGTTTGTTCAACCCTCCTATCCTCTTGAGGGGGCATCATCATTCCATCATCCTAGCTTTCTATCATTATCCATTCTCCTCTATCCATACCTTAACTTCTTTGAAATGACGTTACTCAAACACAAATCTCATCATCTCGAACATCATCTCAAAGAGGGGAAAAATGTATGCATGTAAAAATGGTCACATTATAATAAGTCTGGTAATTAATTAAATACAAGTTATTTAGTTAAATATCTAATTCAATCTTCATATAAATAAATTTAATTATTTATTTATATTGTTCATTTTCTAATTCTTCTACCTTAATTAAATAAATAATTTTATTTAATTATTTACATCTCCATATTCCTCTTAATTAAATTAAATAAATTCTATAATTTATTTATATTAATTATCATATTATTCTAAGTTTGAATATTTATATTCAAAATGGAATATTCATCCTCTTCATCTCATAGTTAAATTAAATTTTTTAAATATTTTAAATATTTAATTTAATGCCTTCTAAATCCATCTCTCTCATATAATTAAATATTACTTATTTAATTAGGAGAGTTTCTAAATTCATCTTCCCATATAATTAAGTAAGTTTATTTATTTAATTATGAAATTTCATTTCAACTCATTCTTCAAAACGACAACCTTCTTTCAGATCTGAATGAGAAAAATTGAAGAAGAGGAAACCTTCTATCTTCTCTCTTAACTTTCAAAAATCTCTTACCATTCATCTTACTAGACTGAATCTCAACCGGTGATCTTTGCCAACTAAGCTTTTGCCTTCGAAAAATCTATAAATTTAACCTTTCACAAGCCATTTGGATCGAATCTTCTTCTAGCATCTTCACTATGTGAAAATTAGTCTTCAATCGCCATCTATCATCTTCATCACATCGTTATGCTATAGAATTGAGCAACCAACATTCCTCTATTATCAACCTTTGAAATCTTGCATCCTTGTGTAGGTGGAGAAGAGCCATGGAGGTCAATCAACACTAGTTTGAAAATCGGTTTACACGTTCTTTGTTTATTATTTGTAGTTTCATTCTAGTTTGTACTTCATGGTGCTTGATAGGATTTTATTTGTTTATTGTCTTCAATGCATTTAAACCTATTTGATTTTTAAGTCCTATCTACAGGTACTAGTATACTATGACATATTGAAATCAGGCAGTGGTTTGAATCCTTTCATGATCATAGTAGTGAGAATATTATCCCCATGCTCGTTGAGGAGGTGATCCATCATCTGAACATTAGCAAGATTTCTTAGGCATTCTTCAACAATGACTTCAAGCTAATTAACCATGTTCTCGTCTCCAGGTGGTGAGGTGTTCTAGACATCAATATTGGACTATGATGATGCATCATTGTTGGGATCTTGTGGGATGTTTGTAGTGTTGTTGGGATCTTGAGGGATATTCAGGTGGGAACCTTGGGATTGTTGTTCGGCCATTGGTTTCTTGGCTTGTGATTGAGTCTGAACAGGCATGAAAGTGCAAAAATACTAGGTAAGTTAAGATGTGGTTAAACTCGAAGATGCAACACAAAGATGAATTAAATGGCGATTGAAGGATTGATTAGATTGGATAATGGATTAGTTGATTGGATGATTGGATGAGGATAAGGTTGGATTAGATTGATTGATGAAACAATTGGTAAGATTGAATGATAGAAGGGATTCTAAACCAAGTTCAAAATCACCCTAGGTGACTTAAGGTGCTGATTGATTGGATTAAGGATAGATAGATGATTGTGGCACCAAATCCAACTTGAGATGGAATGCAGATGAAAATTATGGGTGAATGAAATATGCTAAATGGCTGGATAAAGATTAGACTCACGTTACCAAGCTTAGGGTTGCCCTAATGGAGGTGAAGTTCACCCAGCTTAAGGTTAGGGTTGCCTAACTAGGTGTCAAGGTCACCCAACTGGAGGTTAGGGTTGCCTAACTAGAGGTTAGGGTCGCCCAACTAGATGTCAGGGTTGCCTAATTGGAGGTTAAGGTCACCCAACTGGAGGTCAAGGTCGCCCAATTGGAGATCAAGATTTCCTAACTTAAGGTTAGGGTCACCCAACTAGAGGTCAAGTCACCCAACTGGAGGTCAAGGTCGCCTAATTGGAGGTTAGGATCACCCAACTCAACTTTCAAACTTCTCTAAATCAGAAAAGGGATGAAACTGACTATCGAAACGGGAAAATGGGTGCATGAAATGAGGAACAAATACTCAGAATGGGAAAATGGATGATTAGAACGAGAAAACGAATGCTTTGAGTGGGGAAATGAGTGCTCAGAATGGGAAAATAGATGCTTAGAATGAGGAAACAGATGCTCACAATGGGGGAATAGATTGACGGGATGACTGAATGGGAGATGGGACTAAATTTTTTAGAATGCAAAATCACCCAAGTATGGGGAAAGGTCACCCAACTAGAGGCCAAGGTCGCTCCTTTGTCAGTGACTCAGGCAAAGGGTAAAATCACCCTTGTTCAAAGCTCGCCCCTGTTCAAGGCAGGGTCACCTATTGAGTAAAAGATGGATAATTCTAGCAATGAACAGACTGGGAAAATGACTGAGGCAGAAGGAAAGGTCACCAGTGTTAAGGGAAGGGTCACCCCTAGTTAGGGTGAGGTTGCCTCTATCAACATACCTAGATTTGACTTAGGAAAAAATGACTATGGCAAAGGACAAAAAACACAACAAACAACAAGTAGATGGTAAGGCTAACTTGACTGAACATAAATTCACTAGTTTTGCACAAAAAAGATAGTTCAAACTACACAATCCTAAGATTAGTGAAAAGGGTATGACCAATAAAGTCCTTTAGCTAGGTTGAACAAGGAAAACTAGGGAGTCTTCAATATATGCTCGGTATGTGAGGGAGAACCGTGAACACCAATCTATCACAGGCATGAGTCAAGAACCCCAGTGAGGTACTAAAGGCTCTGACCAACTCTTCACATCTTATCTAGGTATCACCCTAGCCTTGACGCTCTACCAAACATGACATGACTGGATTGGGGTACAACTTTGGCTCTCCCCCCTTTATATGCCTCGTTGGTATGTGTGTTTGGGATCATCCCTTGGGGTGATGAAATCCCCAAGCAGGTCCCCCTAAAAAGAGAACACTAATTATGTTTGACTACTCATCAGGCTCACACGAAGTGCAAGGGGAAAGCTTGAAAGGTGTAGTGCCCCTTGGGTAACAATAAGGACTAAGTAAGCTATGATTTCTCTTCACCAAGGATTTCCAAATGGCACAAGGGGATTGGATACGTCAATAACTTACTTTACAATCAAAGCACACAATATATTGACTCCCCCTACTTAAAACTATGTTCCTAACTAGTATGAAAAATGAAAGACAAACAATCTAACTAATAACTTTGCCCGTTCATCCTATAGCAAACACATTAAAATTTTTCCAACCTCCAATCTTTGACAAGCATGGATACAGTTGCACATACATTAGTAAAAAATAGCACAATCACCAACATGCTAAGTTAGGGGGGCAGTAATAATCAAAACAATGAAAAAAAAACTTTGGAAATGAATTTTAAACCACTATTCTTACCTGATAGATGCCTCTATTAGGGTAAGTTCATCCTTGTTTAGGGTAGGTTCATCCCTGTTCAGGGTAGGGTTGCCTTTGTTCAGAAAATAGGGAGAAATTTTGGTTACTATTCCTCAGATGGGTGATTCTGAAAGGGCAGAATCACCTCTATTCAGGTCAGGGTCGCCTATCTTGGGGTAGGTTCACCTATCCTAGGGTAGGGTCACCCCTATTCAAGGCAGGGTCGCCCTTGTCTATTACGAAGACACCTTTGTGTAACTTGAACCTACAAGATATCAACCAACAACAAACGTGAAAGCAAAAAGACCCGTTTGTGGGTCCCATTGAGAGTGCCAGAAATGTGAGCAACATTATTTTATTGTCCTAAAAGTTGCAAAACAGAAAGAATGCAAAGGAAGAAACAACACTTCAACACCTCAATGATTAGCTTAAGTTAAACTCAAACAAAAAAAGATGAAAAACCAGATTTATACCTTGTATGAGTTGATCTCCTTGGTTGGAATTATTTTACTATCCTAAAAGATGCAAAACAAAAAGAAAGCAAAGGAAGAAACAACACTTCAACACCTCAATGATTAGCCTAAGTTAAGCTCAAACAAAGAAATATGAAAAACTAGATTTATACCTTGTATGGGTTGATCTCCTTGGTTGATCCTTTGATAGTTGATGAATGTGTGCTCCTTGATGGAAAATGGACTAAAAATGGATGCAAAATGATCTAGATTAGATGATGAATGCAATGAGCTATTTGGTATTTTGATAGATGAATGCAAATGCAAGTGATGAGAGCTTAAAACATGCAACAATGGAGGATGCGAGAACATGAAAGTTGGAGAGCTTGAACTTGAATTGCAAATGAGATGAATGAATGAATTGAGAGAAATTCTTCCATTTTAAGGGAAGAATCTCTAGAGAAATGGATGCTCAATATTTTTCCAACATGGGAAAGATGAAGGGCTATGGTGAGTTGAGGACTCACAAGCCCTCACATCTTTCCATTTGGAGGATGAGATGTCACAAGGACAAGTGAGTTGGAAAAGGGACATGTGAGGTGGAGGTACTTACAGGTACCTTGGGATGGGGAGAAGATTTCCTCAGAAAGGAACTTCTTGTCCCTATGTGGGAAGGATGTTGACATGTGAGAAATTTTAGAATTCCTCACACATCATCATGGGGAAGAGAGAAGTTGTTGGAGGAATAACTATGAATTTTAAATTCGCATGGTTGGAAGGAAAAAGTGGTTGGGAGAATAAATGTGAATTTTAAATTCACATGATGAGAAACACCTTGTGGATAAGACAAATTCCTTATAAAGGAAGCTAAAAAATACCTTGTGGATAAGAGAAGGCCCTTATAAAGGAAGCCTTTGTCCCATGTGACTAATGTGACAAGTGAGGGAATTTAGAATTTCCCAACAACTTGCATGGGGAAGAAAAATGCATTGAATGAATAAATGTGAATTTTAAATTCACATGGGGAAGAGGTTAAGGCTTAAAAGGGAAAGAACTTATGAAAGGTTGACTTGGAGTACATTCCAAAGATGGCATGTGATTAGATTAAGGTTGTGCAAATAGCTGATTAAGAAGATTAATGAGGGATTAGAGGAAAGTGGACAAATATGGAGGACGTGACATTAATCTTGATTAAAGGTGTGCACATCCTAATCATGGATTAATTAGACTAATCCAGATTAGAAGAAGGTTATGGAGAATGTGAAAAGGAGAGAGAAAAAGAGAAATTTAAAATTGATTTAAATGACCAAATTAAATAAATTGATGTATTTATTTAATCTAGAGAAAGGATGACAGGTAAAGTATTTAATTATAAAATTAAATATTTTAGGAACCTTAGGGAAAGGGGAAATATTAATTAAACAAGTCATTCAATTAATATTGATGAAATAGGAGGATAAAAGAGGTGGATTTGACCATATGGGAGTGGTCAAATTTGGATGTCTACAATAAAATTTATGACATAAGAAAGAAATGTAAGGAATACGAAATATGAGATAAGATAATGGTATATATAAGAGAAAGTAAATTTTTTAGCAAGGTATATACAATAAGTTGAAGATGAAGAAGTTTGGTCTTTATAAAATTATTAGGAGGTTTGATTCTAAGAGATTATATGAGATTGAATTACTTGAATATCTAGGTTTATCACTAGTCCTTAAAATTACATAATTGCATTAATATTGTGAGGGGGATTTGGAAGAACTTAGAATAGGGATGAATTGGAGAAAGAAAATGAAATACCAAAACAATGAATATATTAAGGAGATATAGGATTATTGAGTTAGAAGAATCTTAGAATAATAAGTATGAAGAAAATTTTTTGAAACAAAAAGGAAAGACTATTAGAGACTCATCATTGATATCCATAACTAAGGTGGACCACTATGGTTTCCATTAGCCACCACATAATGAGACTATCACTTTTTAGTTAGTCAAGGTCTTTGATGTAAGAGTATCTAGGGTTTAAGAGTAATCATACATCACGTAAAAATACTTTATTTCCTATTTATTTTTTATTTTTTAAGATTTCATATAAATTTATAGTACTTATATTCTTATTGTATAAGTTTATTGATATTGTAGAGTCACATTCTTTTTCTAGTTATTATTTCAACATATTATGGTTTCATAAAGTAATCTTACTATGTAGCACTATGTATTGATCCTAGAGGCTTTAAATTTATATCAAAGCTTCAACACATTATGTTATAACATAAAAGAGGGGTAAAAATTTATTAAAACAAGAGAAAATTATAGAGCAAAGTCAATACATAGCCTTGTCCAGCTCCACCAAATGGTCCAACTGTTGAAACAAATCAGGGGGTAATTGACCCCGATCAACCAAATTCCAATCATGAATATGATCAGAAGCCCATTTAGCCAAACAATCAGCAACACCATTCCACTCCCTAGGAATATGATTGAAAGAAAAAAACTCAAGAGAAACACAAAGATTAAGAATTTGTTCAATAATCAAAGCCAGGTGCCAATTGACATCATCTAACCTACGCCTGTTCAGCAAGTTCACCACAACCTAGGAATCAGATTCACAAATAATCCTACGCCACCCCAACTGACTGCCACTCTCCACATCCAGTAAAATTGCCTGAGCCTCCATAAGATTATTAGTATGTAGACCCTTATAAATAGAGAAAAAAAATTGAACATCCCTAGAGCTATCCCGACCAACACCACCAATTCTAGCATGACTAGGGTTTCCACGAGAAGAGCCATCCGTGTTAATTTTTAGAATGCCTTGAGGAGGAGGAGACCAAATTCCCTCCCTATTCACCTTTGGAGTTGGATGCCTACACCTGTTGCGTATAAGCTGCTGATGTGAAGGAGGAAGATGAAGGAGGTTGAAACAACCAATATCAGAAGGAGCAATCGAATCAGCCATATCACACTTAGCCGTGATCGTTTCTCCCAAAGAATGCAAGATTTTCCACCACAAGTGAGGGGCCCCCATCATCACATCCTGAAAAATCCGATGATTCCTCTCCAACCAAAGATTCCAAATAATGAAGGAAGGGCCAATCGCCCAAGTAGCTTGAAGAAAGGAAGTAGAAACATGGGCCCTACTCCCCCAATCCACAAACTCAGCCAAAGAAGAAACATGCGTACAGGGCACATTCCACACCCACCACCAAAGATGCCAAATCTCCCGAGCATAGGAACATTGGAAGAAGAGATGAGAAGCACACTCCTTAGCCTCATGACACAACACACAACAAGAGGGACCCTGGAAACCCTACTTGCATAAATTATCCCAAGTAAGGCATCAGTTATGAGCCACCAACCACATGAAGAAATTGCACTTGGGCCAAGAAATCTTATGCCAAACATATTTCCACCAAGGGACCTCAGTATCCCCAAACAACTGAAGACCCAATTGCTTATAGCCAATAGACGCAAAGTACTTCCCAGACATATCTGAACTGTCCCAGGCTAAAATATCAGGGCCCCTCAATGAATTACAAACCCAGGAAGCCAAAATTTGAGCAATCTCCCGCCTATCCCCCTCAGAGCCCCTAGGAGGCCACTCAGAAGGGTGCTTCCAGCAAAAAGAAACAACAGAGCCACAATGCTCAACAATCTTGTAATGCTCAATGGTGTCCCAACTAACAGCAGTAAAAACATCACAGAGGGGTTGAAGATGAGGAAAAGCAGACAGAATAGGTGGGTGACCATCCCAAGAATCCCACCAAAAAAGAGCCTGTGATCCCAAGTGACAGATCCAAAAAAGTGCCTACTTAATCAACTAAGCTCCCACTTTCAGAGTAGACCAAATCATAGAACCACTCCCCTCCAGAGGATAGCAAGGAACCTCATGAGAAGCAACATCACGAAGATACTTAAAGTTAAGAACACAGGCCCACAACTGGTGTTGATTATTACACCAGTGCCAATAAAGCTTTGCCGCAAGAACTTGCCCATTCAAAATAGAAGAGCGTAAACTGAGACCACCCTCCTGCTTTGGTCTACACACAGAATCCCATTTAACAAGGCTCCACTTAGAAGTCATCAAGTTACCACTCCAAAGGAATTTCTGAGAGAGAGCATCAAATTCCCGAAGGAAATACATAGGGGCTGATTGAACAAAACACCTGTAGATGGGAAGGGCCTGGATAACAGACTAAAGGAGGGTAACCCTAGTAGTAGTAGACAACCATCGATGAGTCCAATGTGTTACCTTCTTCCTCAACTTATCAAACAACAATTTCCAAGAGGATCTGGGTTGACAAACAACAGTAAGAGGAATCCCCAGATAGACAAAGGGGAGAGAACTAGTTTGAAACCTCAAAATAGTAGCAATCCTCCTTTGGATGGCCAGAGGAGTATTAAAGAAAAAAATAGAAGACTTCAGCTCATTAATTTTCTGACCCGAAGCAGCAAGTTAAATATCCAAGGTGTGCCTAAAGGATTCAACTTCACGAAGACGAGCCAACCACATAAGAGAGGTGTCATCCACAAACTGGAGGTGAGAAAGAGTAGGCAGACCCATCCCCCATTGCCAACCATGAATCCCACCCTGAGAGACCTAAAACTTAAGAAAGCGACCAAGCCCCTCAGCCATAAGAATAAAGAGATAGGGAGAAAGCGGATCCCCCTGACAAAGGCCCCTGGTAGCACCAAAAAGTTTAGAAGGTTCCCCATTCACAATAACTGAAAAGGAGGAGGAGGTCACACAGCTCATAGTCCAACTCACCCAGTCAGAAGAAAACCTAAAGGCCAACAAAATCTTCTGAAGGAAACTCCATTTAACTCTGTCATAAGCTTTAGCCATATCCAGCTTGATGAACACATACCTTTCCTTAGAGATTGCCATGGAATAAATGACCTCAGAGGTGACCACCACCCCATCTAGAATTTGACGACCAGCCACAAAACCTCCTTGTTCCTCTGAGATAACAACAGGCAAGCAAGATTTAAGCCGTTCTGTAATCAATTTTGTAATAATCTTATACACCACATTACAGAGCACAATAGGTCGAAAGAAATCAAACCTATCAGCACCCTCCTTCTTAGGAATGAGGACAAGAAAAGTGGTATTCAAAGCCTGAAGCATTTGCTTGTTATGAAAAGATTCCCAGACAACCTCCACCAGATCCAACTTCACAATTTCCCAAAACTCTTGTAAAAATTCAATAGGGAACCCATCAGGGCCAAGAGCCTTCCCCTTCTTCATCCTAGAAACAACCTCCTCCACTTCAGACAAAGTAATCGGGTGCATAAGAGAAGCATTCAACTCATTAGAGACCAAAGAAGGAATACAAGAAAGAATCATATTATCCTCAATATCAAAAGGAAGAGAATCCTCAGTAAACAGAGAGGAGTAGAATTGGCGAGCTTCTCTAGATAAAGCTTGTTGTGAGGACAAAACTAAGCCTTCAGAGTTAACAAGAGAAGAGATATAACACTTATTCTGACGAGTCTGCACAGAATGATGGAAGAAGGCAGTATTCCTATCGCCCTCTCAAAGCCAATCAACCCGAGCCTTCTGTTTCTAGAATATCTCCTCACAAAGTTCCCACTCCTCCACCACTTTAAGAGCTTGGGACTCAGCATGCCCAAGAACCTCTAAAAATACCAGATCCCTAATCTGGTGAGTAACAACAGCAAGACGCTCCTGGGCTTCCCTTTTCTTGGAACAAAAATTGCCAAAACAAAGCCAATTCCAACACTTAAGATGATACTTGACACTTTGCAGCTTCTTAACAAAAGAGTACATAGCTGAGCCATATGTCGGGGCTCCATCCAACCACCATTGCTCAATAAGATTATACAAAGAAGAATCACGGAGCCACATAAGCTGAAATTTGAAAGATGGATTCTTTAGATTAGGAAAGGGGGAAGCATAAAACTTAATTGGCCAATGATCAGAGCCACACCAGTCCATAATCTCAAAGCTAATAACCAAACTGCCCCCAACCCAAAAACAAGAAACAAGAAACCTATCCAACCGCTTGAAAATTGCCTCCGGCCCACTCCACCTATTATTCCAAGTAAATAAGCCATTAGCAAGTTTAACATCAACAAGAGCAAGAGAGTCCACATTAGCCCGGAACAAATCAGAAGTAGGACCCAGTCTCGGCAGCCCCCCTCTTTTCTCCTCCAGACACAAAACAACATTGAAATCACCAGCTAGGATCCAAGGCAAGTAAGGTGCACAGGACCTAACATACCTAATATGGGCCCAAAGCTGGCCTTTACCCCGGAAGTTAATTGGAGCATAAACATTACTAACCAAAATAGTCTCACTAGAGTCCAAAACCGAAGCCACCATCGAGATAGAGGAATGGCTAGAAATCCACCAGCGAGGAACAACCTTACGAGGATCCCAAAAAAGAGCCAAACCTCCAGAGCTTCCCTTAGAACCAAATACGAGGAGCATACTGAAGCATGAAGTCCACCTGAAGCTTGGTCTCCTAAACACAAAAAATATCTGGAGAATGAACCCCAATCATATCTTGAATAGCTTTCTGACAGGAGGCGCTATTCAAGCCCCTTGCATTCCATGAAAGAATAATCATGAGGAAGGTTGAGAAAAGTGGGTACCAATGGTCTTAACAGACCTAGACTCAACTAGCAAATCCCCAGTAGATTTAATCTTATCTGCATCCTTTTTATGACCAACTTTAGAGGAGTGCTCAAAATGCCCCTTCTTGAGAGGGCGTTGTAGCACCCCTAGATAAGAGACCCCCCGACCTTTACCAGAGGACAGAGCCTCCTTAGCTAAATCAGCTAAACTGATATCATCTTGTAGGCTAGCAACAACATCTAGAAGCCCAAAATTCTCCTTTTCTAAAGGAAGAGAAGGGTTCTCAACAGTAACTGCCAGCTCTAGCCCTGTATCCATACTAATAGCCCTAGGTACCATCTCAATAGGAATTCCCTCCTCCAAGGCCTGATTATTCAAGACCTCAAAATGATTAAACCCTTGATCAGTTTGTTTGTCCTTAAAGGGCCGCTTTTGACCTCGCCCCTTAGCTTTTGGCTTAATAGGAGTGAAACCATCCTTATCATGCCCCCCTTTAGCCATAGGCACCTTGCTTTTATCTCCCTTATCCACCGAAGGCCCTGAAGGAGGAGGGGAAGAGGCCCCAGCCGATCTGGAGACCCGAGGGCATTGTCGATGAAGGTGACCATATTCATGACAAAATCGACATCGAAAGGGGAGGGACTCATAATCTATCTATTGAATCCATGAAGCCAAGCTAATAAAAATTTCTAAAGAATCTGGCAAAGGATTATTTAGGTCAATTTCAACACAGATGCGAGCAAAAGAAAATACCTTCTTAATCAGAGTAGTCTGAGCAATGGCAATCGACTTCCCTAGCAGAGCAGCAATTCGTTGCAAAATGTCTTCTCTCCAGAATTCCAAGGGCAACCATGGCAGGTGGACCCACATCGGAACCCGAGAAGGTAAATCCTCTACAGCATTGAAACCCCCATGCCAGGGTTTCATGAACAAAACCACCTGGTTGAAAAAATACAGGCCACCCTCAAAAACCCGATTACGATCCGAAATGCAAGAAAATCAACCAAAAAAAAACCATTCCCAGCCACCAAAATATCAAAATCACCCTCCACCTGCCATGTGCGCCGCATCCAAGACTCCAAAGCCGAGAGAGGGACATGGATACCCAAAAACTTACAAATTAGAACATGTTGAGTCCAGTAAGAGAAATCCTCTTGTACCAATTTCAGAGAGAGAACCAAAACTAGACGATCTTGACTCCGTGGAAAACAACCATTCACTTTCTTAAGCTTAGAGCTCTCACCCACAAAAGAGGTATCCTTCAAAGGAACATGCACATCCTCAGACACACCTGGAGATAACTTTGCATCTACAATCACCAAACCCTTAGAGATCCCAGCCATTGCACCACACTCTGCACCCACCACAACCGAAAAAGAAAAAAACCCCACTATACGCAAATAAACCCCACACCCAACAGCACCCGCATACGCCAAACCCAAAGCTCCAGCCTCCACCCCCCACATAGCCACAAACTACCACACCCAACACCCTGCAACCTCTCCACCCACACCTTCAAACTATCGCACCCACCAGAAGAGCGTCAAGAGACGTAGAGAAGGAAAGCCTGCCGTAGGCACCCAGCATGCCCCTATGCCAGCCGCAAAATTGAGCCATCGCAAGTTTTGGAAATTCCCATTCAAATGAACTCAACACATTATGTTATAGAATTCCACATCATTTATAAATAATTTTTCTTTTTGGTTCATGTGATGTGACTTTTCAACCTTCTTAAGAGGACCTAATGGAGTTTTACAACAAGAATTTAAATTTTTCCCATTAGTTAAAGACATCCATGAGCTTGTTTATCCTATAAAGGTTCATGAACATGATTTCACTAAATTTCCATTTTGACATCTTACATCATTGTCTATAAGAAATCCTTCTACATGTTTTTAGGTACATTGAGCATTGTGCTACATTGTTACTCAACACATAACATCTTATTTTCCCACTTTTTTTTGTTAAAAAACATTCATCTTACATTGTAAAGCAAGGTACAAAGTTGGAACATATAGATCAAAGAGTTTAGTAGTAGGTTTAAATGTAAATAGCATCATTTAGTGCATATTTTGTTAGAAGAATATATTTGAAGAAACACAAAATAATTATCCTTTTAAATAATTGTAATTTTACTTCAATGCATTCTATTATAAGCCCCTCTATCAAAGACTATTGGTGTAACTTTGACTTTAAATAAATAAAATCAGCTTTCTATTCATATATTGTATTATTATCATATTGTTGTACATGTCTATTGAGTGCTTCTTGTATTGGCTACATGGTTGGGTGATTCTTAATTGAAACATTTATCCATGAATATGATAGGCTAAAAGGTACACATTATGATAGGATAAAAGGTACACATTCTATGCTTAGTTTTATATTATGTTAAATTCTTCATATTCCATTTTCCCTCCTCTCCTTAATTTACAAGAATTCCTTCATAGTGTGCACAATTCATGAGAGATATTATTTCTAATTATACTTTCACTTTATGTGTTATTTATATAGTTAGGAGCACATAATCATTCATGTAATTTATATTCCATAAGTTCTATATCATTTATATTACCATTATCTTAAACATTTTTACTTTGGCATGCATGCTCATTTAATTTTGCATGCATGCGCGTTTAAATTGTAGACATAAAAAATTAATCATTTAGGAGACTTAGAGCATTTAGGAGCTATTTTGATGCATCCAGGGACTGTTTCGACACTTATAAGGAACATAATGGCACATATACCATTCCATTAAAATTTCGTAAAAAAATTAAAATTTAATTAAATAAATTTTATTTATTTAATTAAATTCATAATCATTTCCATCCATTCCTCTAATGTTAATTAAATAATTTATATTATTTAATTAATTAAATCATTTTCATCCATCCCTCTAATGTTAATTAAATAATTTATATTATTTAATTAAATGAAATCATAAATTCAACGTTAATTAAATAAATCCAAAATTTATTTAATTAATAAAATCCTAAAAAGATCTTCACTTTCTTTCCAAAAACTGAACTCATGTGCATCTAATTAATTAATTTAATTAGATAATTCATCAATTATGCTTCTCATCTTTTTCAGGATTTATTTCCTTTAAAAGAGAATCAAAATATTTCTATCTTTTTGAAATCTTATCTCATCTCATCATATTTGGACTCTTTTGTCAAAAATCAAATCCTTATCAATCTTATCAAATCTTATCTTTGTCCACATCAGAAATCTATAAATCAAACTGTTCACAAGTCATTTGGATCAAATCTTCATTGAGCATCCTGACTCTGTCAAAATAATTCTTCAATCCATCTCTATCATTCTTCATCGTCAAGTCGTTATGCTGCAGGAATGAGCATCCAACATTCCTCTATTATCAACCTTCAAAATCTTGCATCCTTGTGCAGGTGGAGAAGAGCAATGGAGAGAAATCGAGTTTAGCGTGAAGATCGGTTTGCATTTGTGCTTCGTATTGTGATTTCCTTGTTATTTCGTACTCTATTGTGCTTGATAGGAATTAATTAGATTATTGTTTTCATTACACTAAAAATATGATTGATTATTTCCCTATCTACATTTGGAGCCCAATGTGGGGCTTTGCCCCATTTTTATCATTTATTTGCAGCTTTTATGATAGGATTTCACGTTCTGGAATTCAAATTTTTAGCAAAATTTTCTATTTTAGTGCATCTGAGGGTTTCTGTAGTGCATCTAGGGCTTTTAACAATTCTTTTGTAGGTCTTTTGGTACATTTAGGAGCTATTTCGATGCATCCAGGGACTGTTTCGATGCTTATAAGGAACATAATGGTGCATATACCATTCCATTAAAAGTTTCATTAAAAAAAAAAAAAAAATTTAGCGCATCTGGAACTTATTTTAGTGCATCTGGGGCTTTTTTTTTAGCGCATATAGCCTTTGTTTTAGTGCATATGGGGTTTGTTTTAGCGCATATACCTCTGTTTCAACATTTTTTTTAGTAAATCTTAAAATGGCCATATCTTGGTCATTTTTTTGTCTTTTTAAGTGCTTTTTTTAATATGGTGTAGAATTTCATAAGCTATCCAATGGTGCAGGTTTTTATCAACTTTGATAGAGTTAAAGTTATCAAATTTGCATATATTCTTCAGCACA
The DNA here is from genome assembly GCA_007258455.2 of Sequoia sempervirens. Taxonomy (NCBI): domain Eukaryota; kingdom Viridiplantae; phylum Streptophyta; class Pinopsida; order Cupressales; family Cupressaceae; genus Sequoia; species Sequoia sempervirens. The sequence goes on along the minus strand of VDFB02326787.1, from coordinate 34,287 downwards.
TATGACTTTTGTTCTAGTAGATTTTTAATTTGTTTCTTTTGTCTTGGTGACTTGTTGGTAAATCATATGGAGCTAGAAAAGCATTGAGATCAGTCACGATGTCAACTTGGAAAACAAAAATAACCAGGTGCACTCATCTCATCCTGCATCTCATTAATCTTGTTTGTCACACATTTCAATTTGGGCCATAAAATCAAATCTTGTTTGATCACATCATTGCAATTGGTTTAAAACAAATCTTGTCTTTAATCATATATCAAAAATTGAGTCTAAAATTAACCACTTTCTTCCTACACATTTTATTTGAGGTCTAAAAAGAATGAGTGCTTCATTTCTTTCTTGCACACATTTCCTTTCTAAGGGTCAATTAACAAGTATGAGTGTGAATCAAGTGTGTGTGATAAAAAACACCTCACTTGGTTTGCTTTCATCAAACCCTTTCTAGGAGGCCTGCTAGGGGATTTCATCACCACTGGGGACAACCTCAATCGAAGTGTGAATTGAAAGACACGCTTGTTTCGAATCTGAAATCTTGTCAATCTGAGCTAAGCCCCAAAGAACTTTATACCTTTGGGAAGTGAAGGTGAAGGGTGGGTTACCCCTTTCTCCCAGCTTATTGGTAGGATTTTGCTTTCAAATTATCCTTAGTCAACCTTGTGCAGATTAGGTTGAGACCTAATTGGCCATACCTACTTGACTAGATCTAGGACTTGTTGATGTGTCTTCTTCAAGTGTGTGCTTAATAATCACATTCATAATTTCAAATTCAAACCTACTTATGTGTCTTGCGTGTGTGATTCATGTGTGTATATGTGTGATCATTCATTTAAACATTTCCAAATCAAGCTAGACACCAAACAGATAAAGACAAGTCACTCTACACCTTCTTCCAACACTTTCATATCCAATCACCTTCATCCTAATCATTCTTCTTAGCCACATCCTATCCATTTCATCCTAATCAATCAAGTCATCCAATCTTATAATTCCACATCATCACCATCACCACTTGTCAAAATGGTCATAATCATAAACAAGCTCAATCCAAATCATAATCCAAGGGGTCTATCCCTCTAGGACAAATCATGAGACAAAACCTAAGCCTGAGATCAAATTCAAGGAGTCCCTTTCTACAGTTCAAATAATGAAACAAAACCAAAACCTAAAATCATACTTCGAGGGGATCCTCCTACCACTTCTAATGATGACATGAACTATGTTGCATACTTTGAAGAACAAATCAATATGAAAGAGCTTACACACACATGTGACACCATGCCCACATTCAAACACAAAACCCTAGCATCCCAACTTCAAAACCTCCTTCAAACACTTCACCAAATACCCAAAATCCCCTAGACCATCAAACCATACAAAGCCTTCAAATCCTCTTCCAAAATTTTCAACAAACTAAATCACCTCAAATCCAACACCTCCTAGCTCAAGCCAATCAATTCATTGCCACTTGTCAAATCCAACAAGCACAACGTCATCCCCTATCCATTCATTATCACCCTTCCACCTCATACCAATCTAATCCATCCACTTCTTCATATGTCAATGCCACATCAACCTATCAAGCCACATCACAACAAACACATGTGAACTTAAGTTCTACCTTGCAACAAGGCCAAACTTCCTCAAGTCTTAATGTCACTTTTGTTAAGGGGAACACCAATCTAGTTCATTCGCCCTTACCATCATCCAATCAAAACCAAAACACTAAGCCAACACCTTCCACCCCTACACCTTCAACGGATGTGACCCAAGGGCTATGAGCAAGGAATCAATTGTGGCCATGTCATTCAACAGATATACTTGAACATACAAAAGAGTCCTCAAACATCATGCCAAGTCCTTCAAGCCAACCATGTCATCCACAACCCCTTGAGCCAATTCTAGAGTCTCCCCTCGTAAGTCCAAGTCACCCTCTATCATGTTCCTATGTTGTTGACCATCAATAACATGACAAGTCTCTCCATGAGAAATCCCCTTCGACCTCCATTCAAATAGGTCATGAGGTATGTCAAGAGAACAATCCTAAACATGAGGAAACATTACTCCCTCATCCACATAAAGATCAACACCCTCCCAATGATTCCATTCATACCATACTTAATACTATTCATGATCAATCTTCCATTTTTGATGAAGACCCCTTTTATGATCAAGAAGACCATGATGATCCTCTTAGCCAACTTTATGCATTACATGGTCAAGAGATTTCCACCTCATCCATCCATGATACACAAAAATCCACTTCCCTTGATGAGACATATGCCTCCCAAGCACACATAGAAGATTAAACAAATATCTTGGATCTATGTGAACACAATGCTAATCAAGATCCTAATGATCCTCCATCACCCACTATCAACCCCATTGCAAGTCCTCCATCGTATCCTATTGGTCTTTCCAGCCTCATTCATGAATGTTCCTGCTTAAAATAACAACAACCATTATCTTCTCCATCCAATAAGGAAATCATGTCTAGTGTTTCACCTACACCTAGTCCCATTATCCATTGCACACTCCAAAATATTAACCACCAAGGTAAAGGTATATACCTTCATGAACAAGGTATTTTGGAGCCCATCCATGTCAAAGTCTCTCCACACTCTTATGGCCTTGGACATACACCCTAAGGACAACAACTTAAAGATGTTGGTACTTCCTCCATGCATCACAAGTCCACCTCCTTTCATCATAAAGCCTATCATATCCCTAAAAAAAATGTTTCCATCCCTCCTCCATCATCCTACAAATGTCAAAGGCATGTGACCATACACCTTCCACCATCAACTTTTCCACCATTGCTTCCAACTCCTAATATCCCTCCATCAAATTTTCCACCATTACTTCCAACTCCTAATTTCCCACCATCAACTTTGCCACCATTACTTCCAACACCTAATATCCCTACCATTCAATCCTCTTATCCATCTACCCATAAATCCTCTAAACATCTTAATCATGACCAATAAATGCACACATTGTCTAAACATAAAGCTTCCACCCATTCCACCATACCCATGGGATTCAAAAGCAATAATTTCAATGCCTCTACCTATAAAGTAAAAATTCCTAAGGATTCTTGTGCCTTATGACATCAATACAAAAAGTCAAAGAAAAATCCATATAAAAAGCTATATAAGCCCATACCTCCAAAAGAAAAGTCCAAAACTAAAATGGTTTGGGTACCTAAGCAAAAAAAATCAAGTCAAACAAGGCATTCAAATCATGTAAAAATCCCAACCATTCAAAAGTCTCAAATTCCTAAAACCCACAAGCAAAATAAAAATAATAAAAATACCAAATCTATGTGGGCATCTAAAACACTTCATCCACCACCTCCTAAGAAAATATCTCCATTGCTTCCTACACCCCATCCACATCAAAAGCTTCAACGTTTATCACAATGTGTGCAAACATTGGTCATGGTTCCCTTCCATTTTACAACAATTCCACATACCTCCATCTCCTCATCCTTCACACATTATCCTACATATCTCCCCCACCATCTTTCTATGGTCCATGATTTTGCATAAACCTTTCATCCATCCTTTTGCACTAGTCCTATTCAATCCACATCATCATCCACTATTCCCCATCCATTCTTACATAAGATTTTCATAATTTGTCATCTACCTACTCAATCTCCCTTTCATGTCATCCCTTACCAACATCTATGAGCATAATGACATTTGACATGGTCCATGCAATGAAATTCATATCTATTGGGACTATCACCTTTCATGCAACTAGACACTTGAGTCCCTTCTATCCATATTCCCCTTCTATCCAAAAATTCAAAAATTCAAAAAAAAAAAAAAGAGAGAAAAAGTAAAGAGAAATCCCTTCGTCCAATGGTGAAAACCTGGTAAACAGGCGCCCTGGATAAGTACCATGACGAAAACCTAGCAAATAGGCATCATGTGTAGGTTTATCTTCTATGTCACTTACACTTGGGGGCACAATGTCTTATTTGTCCAACCTATCATTTTCATATCATATCATTTACATCCTACCTACCATCTTTCGCCATCATATTGAGTCTATTCATACATACCTATCATATTGAATCCATTCATCCACCCTTCTTTTGATCTTGATGAAGACATAGGGGAAAAATGTTGAAACATGTTTTGGGTATCTCTTGACATACCTCATCCTTCTACAACAATCGTATCATTATCCTATTGTCATAAGCTTTGTCATGAAAAATCCTAAGTATTGTACCTAGAATGGGGCATGTTATTCCTATGCGACATAGTCTTTTGGAAATCACATCCTTGCTCTTCTATGGTGCATACATCCATACCATCCATCCATATATCATGAGCCTTTTACCCATCACCCACCCCTTCATCCATCAATCCCATTTATCTCCTTGCACCTAGACTTGGTTTTCCCCTTGTCATTGGGTATTCAGCAATAGCATACCAAATTTCATCCTTGGACACATCAAAATGAGCCAAAAACAAAAACAAACATTTTAAAAAAAGTCCAAAGGCTCCAAAACATTTCAAAACCCAAAAACTAAAATATTTAAAAGTCCAAAAAAATGAAAACATTTCAAAAATTCAAAAATCAAAATATTTCAAAAGTTCAAAAATCAAAAACATTTCAAAAAGTCCAAAAAAATCAAAACATTTCAAAAATCCAAAAAAATCATAAAATGTCAAAAATCCAAAAAATCAAATAGCCAAGAAAAATCCAATCAATAAAATCAATCCATCCAATTAATTCTTCCAATTTCATCTACTTTATCCATCACCTCAATTCGATCATCCAACGAGTCAACCAAATCAATCATCTTCATCAAATCCATTCATCCATACATAAATCATCTTCAATCATTCCAAGCAAATATCTAAATGCAATTCAATCCTTAATCCATACCAATCAAGTCGATCAATCTTGTCAAATTATCCAATCACATCCTTTGGTCTTGATCCTTATCTTGTTGTAAACCTAATCAATCAATCAATCAATCAATCAATCAACTATCAGTCATCCTTGTGTTGCTCTAGGGACACGTCACTCCCCACAATGACAACACTATCATCACATCAATCAATCAATCAATCATTGGTTTATAGCTTGAAAGGGGCAATACCTTGTTTGTTTTTTTGTATCATTTGTGCATGCATGCTTGCTTGCTTGTGTGTGTTATTATTTTATCTTGCATTTGTATCAAATCCATATCATTTCAGCTAATATTCATATCTTGTGTATGTTGGAGTAGCTTTTGCACTATCCTTTGCATCTAAGGCTCACATACCTTTGTGCAGCATTAGGACCTTTAATGCTCTAAGTCTACTTCCTCACATCTAGGACAAGGTTGGTATTGAGTTAGCACCTAGGACACATCGCTACTTCCTTGGTCCTTATATCTTGGTGCATAATGTCTAGTGCTATATCAAACATCATGGTTGTTTCACCTTCATTGCAAACATAATCCATCATTCCTCCTTCATCCACTTTTCATCTTGCATCATCCTATCTATCCATATCATCATTTTCTCGAGAGCTCATTCTGTGTTGAGAAAACCAACCCACCTATCCTTTCTTGAGGGGCATCATTCATCATTCTTTATTCATATCATTATCCATTTCTTCCTCATCCATAGCCTATTGAAATGATGTTGCTCAACACAAATCATCATCTCGAACATCATCTCAAAGAGGGGCAAAATGTGGTATTACAAAAAATTTGTCCTCTTGTAGCATTGTTTTTCCAGGGCACCATATAAAATATCACTATTTAATTAAATAAATTTTATTTAGTTAATTAAATTCATAATCATTTCCATCCATTCCTCTAATGTTAATTAAATAATTTATATTATTTGATTAATTAAATCATTTTCATCCATTCCTCTAATGTTAATTAAATAATTTATATTATTTAATTAATAAAATCCTAAAAAGATCTTCTCGCTTTCTTTCCAAAACTGAACTCATGTGCATCTAATTAATTTATTTAATTAGATAATTCCTCAATTATCCTTCTCATCTTTTTCAGGATTTATTTCCTTTAAAAGAGAATCAAAATCTTTCTATCTTTTTGAAATCTTATCTCATCTCGTCATATTTCCTCTTTTTTGAAAAATCAAATCCTTATCAATCTTATCAAATCTTATCTTTGTCCACATCGAAAATCTATGAATCAAACCGTTCACAAGTCATTTGGATTGGATCTTCTTCAGACATCCTCATTATGTCAAAATCATTCCTCCATCTTTCATCCGTTTCTATCATTCTCCATTCATCATCATATCAAGTTGTTACGCTGTAATAGTGAGCAATCAATATTCCTCCTCTATTGTCAACTTTTCAAAATCTTGCATCCTTGTGCAGGTGGAGAAGAGCAATGGAGATAATTCTAGTTGGCGCGGAGATCGGTTTGCATTTGTGCTTCGTGTTGTGATTTCCTTGTTATTTCGTACTCTATTGTGCTTGATAGGAATTAGTTAATTTATTGTTTCAACATTAAATGTGATTGATTAATTCCCTATCTACATAAATTATCATGCACACCAATGTGGGTGCAAAAGGTGAAGAATAGACACTTACACTTTTTCCTTCCTTTTTATTCCATATTGAGTGGTTATTTGTAATGCATGATCTTAGTAATTAATTGGTCTCCTTTGATGCACTCACCAATCTTTGCCTAGAAAAGCACTTTGTTATGCTATATCATTTAGTTTTAAGCATTCCTAACTCAATTCCTAGAGAATTACCCATCTTGTAATCGATCATCTCCATATTTTTTTTGTGGACCAGAATGTGTGTACAACCTTGTCCTTATATTTTTAAATTTAAATATAGCTATTTCTTATGTTGACTCCTCTAGAATATTATAATGACTCTTCAACCAACATGCCAAAGGTTTTCAATTATTTTTCTAGAGCTTGTGTTTAAAGACATCAATCTAGTTATTTTCAATGACCAAATAACAATAATTAAATAATTATAACAACACATTCAAAGCATAGTACTCACTATTGTATCAATTATAAATTCAACTATCATATTCTAATTTGTCTACAAAGCATCCAACATCTCTATTTATTTATCTATTTCTTTCTCAAATCAATCCTTTGGCCTAACTTACTAACAAAGAAGTTGATAGCCATTCCATTTTGCTATTACAAGCCCCAATAGTTCTACCACCTAGTTTTCCTTATGCATATATTGTTAAAGTGAACATCTTCCACATGTACCAATGATCTAGTTTTTCTCTAAAATATAAATATGTCAAAAGGATATTACTGCTCTAGGAGGACTTGATCGAGGGCGCAGTCTTGTCCTATGCTCTCAAATTCTTTAAGTTATCTATTTTAATGTCGTAAGATTAAGTAAGCCTTAATTCCAATCTTTTCAATTTCATTTCACATTTATCTATTTCTATGTTAAATTACTCACCTATCCTTCTTTATTATTTTAAGTAGGCTTCCAAATATTTGTAGGGTGTTTATTTTTCCCACAAGGAGAAAACCTAAATTCTATAGCGATTTTCTGGCATGCAAAATATCAAAAAGACAGGATAAGGTCTCGAAATGTGAAAGCAGATTTAGACAGGAAAGGATCGATATGTATTATCTCGCTATCCACGAAGAAGATTCCATCACTATTTATGGACACGCTTATCACTGTATTCACACAAATTTAGCTCTCTCAACTCATGCCCGATTGAGTATTATTCCATGTTTCAGTTCTCTCTTAACTTAGTGGGTTCCATTTTTTTTCTAACTCACAAGCATGCGCACTATCACTTCAACGTGATGTCAACGTGATGCCATATTATGGTTTACAGTCTTATCCTGGCCATGCTTATGAACAATAATGAAATAAACTTATCCTCAACAATCACTGAAAGATCTCAAGTTTACAGATCAGATTCTGTGTGAAACTTGGTATTTGTAAACTTAGTGGAATAAACTTATCCTCAACAATCACTGAAAGATCTCAAGTTTACAGATCAAATTCTGTGTGAAACTTGGTATTTGTAAACTTAGTGGAATAAACTTATCCTCAACAATCACTAAAAGATCTCAAGATTACAGATCAGATTCTGTGTGAAACTTGGTATTTGTAAACTCTTAGTTTTTGCTACAGTCCTCTGTCAACACCATCTTATACAGTGTAGTAGTGTCTGCTTCATTGGAAGATCATAATCACCATCTTATAACTAGCACACTATTGCTAAGCTTTTTCAATCAACCCAAAAGAAGTAATATCAAAAGAATCATTTCCAATATAAAATCAAAATTTTATGCCTGTGAAAAAGCAATACGTAATCAGTTTGCTACTAAAATAGAGGACAAGGAAAATCTCAAACTTAATCGTCTTGTATATCATGTGGGACACATTGTCACGTGACAACAAATTTTTTCAGTGTGACAGCAAAGAATTAAGTGTGATGAGATATGGAAGGCTTTCATATCAATGGTCTCATGCAACTACATTTTGACAACACATTTCATTATTATTAGTAATGTCTACCAACCAATGTAAACCCTTATCAGAGAATTTAGTTCTATCTTGGCAAATGACATTCTTTTGAATCATTTTCTTTTAATAATGGCTGATATGAATGTCATATCAAATCAGCTGTCTTATAATACATTAAAGGGCCATTGATACCCATTCCCCCCTCAAATTACGTTTGCAAATTTTGGGCATGAAAGTCCTGATATTTTCTACAGAGATGGCTTTCTCTTTCTTTGTCCTTATTGTTGTCTCTAAAACTTTTTGTGGCATTTTAATTAATTCCCTTGACCCTTCATGTCCCACCTTGTTAAGCTGCATGGATGATAGTCATAACCAAGCCATGGACTCAGCCCTCCCCATTACCATATTGACCAATAAAAGTTTATGCTTATATTGAAGGTACAATCACTTGTGGACCAAACATTGCAACAATTAGAGTATTCAATTTAATGCTATGTACAACCTTCTTCCTTAAACAAGTGATTGAATTTCTATAGAATCATTTTAGAGTAGAGTTCTAGATTTATTTTAAATATATTATAATATTTTGATTGATTATTATGTCGAAAGTTATTTTATAGTAGTGGTGGTAGATAAGCATTTGATGCTAGTGATTATGATAGGATATATATATATATATATATAATTTATTTGAAATTTGATATTCATTGACATGTCCAAGTTTTAATATTTGATAGGGGAGAGGGGTCCATAGTGGAGCACCCTAACTTCATGTTTCTCAAAATCTTATGTGGAAATTTCAAATCACTCTCAATTTTGTACAACTATTTATTTGGTAACTCACATGCTTCTATATTTCATTTTAGGGCGACATCATCAAATATGATGCCACATCAGCATGCTTTTTATTGAGGTATCCAAAAAGGCCCCAAAAAAAAGTGAGACCGATAGTGGTGCACTAAGTCATGTTTTATAGGTGCGTTGATGTGGCATCACATGATTTGTCAGTTTATGCACTTTATGGATAAAAAGTGTTTTGCAATTGGATATTAAGGTGCTCCACTATGGGGCCTACTGAGGACTACTTCTATCCCCACTATTGGACCCCGCTCCACTATGGGCCCCTCTCCCCTAGTAGACATAATATTAGTGATGTCGGATAGCTCTTAGATAAAATATAAAGAAAATAAATGATTATTTCTATTTAAAAATAATAAAATATAAATAAAATTTATGAGTAAGTTTTACTAGATTTATAACATAAGTGGAAAAGATAATTTGAGAATAATATCTCTTGACATTTTTTTACATAGATTTATCTAATATAGGCATACTAGTTCTATTAGATTCTAATAATCTTCATATATTTCCTATATCTTTCAATCATTTGACATTAAAATTATTATTTATCTATGATATTATTATAATAAATTTGTGTCATGTAATGGCTAGTATTTGTCTTTAATTTATAATTATAATTTATTTAATTTGTAAAAATGAAATGCATCTAAACACTAGAGACAATAAAATGCATCTAGACAAGGTGATGTCAAAATAGTGGTTTACAATTCCTGAGAGGAACAAATTTTAACTGAAATCACATATTTTTAGAAAATATAATGATTTAAGCCTAAAAATTTTCATTTGAAGGACTCCAATTGAAGAGGGTTTGATCAAATCACCTTAGATCAAACCCCCTTGGATAGAAGCTCGCTAGTTTTAAACCATACCTATAAATGCGTCTCCTTTACACCTATCAAAATGCTAATAAAAAATCACATTTGATTTAGCTTTTGGGGATCAAATGAATTCATTTAAAATTTATTTCAAATGATTATGGTATTCCTCAGAACAAGCTATCCAATTAATATAATTTTAATATGTTTTGTTATGTATTTATTTTTTAAGTTTTTATTAAACATGGTTTTCACAGAAATGAATTTCTTTGTTCTTCAATGTGGAAAAATAGAAGATTATAAAAAAAAAATTGAAAAATATGAGTGCACCAGATATTGAAGTCCTTGATAAAACAAAAAAACTAAAATTAAATTTTGACATATACAAAAAAAGTTATGCGTTATACAGTTGCACTATGTTTGAATTGTAATTTGTTTGAGTTTGAAACTTGATTAAGGAAAAAATATTCAATAAAAAACTATCTAACCAAGTGGAAGCACTAGATATCAAAGTTACAAATCTAAATTTGAAAGAATTATAATTTTATCCTTCATGGAAAAAAGTTATGCATTATACGATGTCGTCACTTTTTAAAATGTTGTTTTCTGAAAAAAATCGTGGAGATGGAAAAGAAGTGCAATTTGATTCCAAAAATTTTGAAAAAAAAAAATTAGAATCTACAAAAAAAATTTGATGAGACTCTATTTTTCACCATCTTCAAATTCCTCACGGTTTAGCCGCTATAGGTGCCCGAATGTGAAGATTTAGTTAAAAATAATAATTTCAGTGTCCAGTTTGGCCAAAAATTGTAAACCACTATTATGGGATCACCCAGACACTTAAATCAAAATTCATTTTTATTGATTTCAAATTTTACATACCAAAAGTCATATTTAGATGTCCTTATCCTTATATTATACATTAAAATTAAGAAAAAATAAAACACAACTTTCATGAACATAATTGTACTTTTAGGCTAGCATTCTTTCAAGAAAAAAGTTTGACAATCACCATTATTAATAAGAATTCTTCAATTGTTTTTCTCTCTACTTTATATTCCATTTAATCCTTGCAATCTAATGCTCCAAATTTATCCCCTAATTTGTCTACAAATTTTGTGTTCTTTACCTATGCCTTCTTAGCTTCAAATATAATCATAAAACTCTTCCCCAAATTAATTTAAACTCATTCATTTTCCTTTTGTATCCATACACTCTCACCCACAACTATGAATATGTTAACCACACAAGATATCATTCTTGAACATGAGAATATGAATACATAAATATTTTATGTATGTTTGATGTGGAGGTTGAAAGAAATCGAATAGAGAACCAACTAATGGAGTTTCCTATATAGCCACACCCTATCCTCTTGTCCCCTATATTGAAAAATGAATATCAAGATACGTACATTAGGAATAGAGAATCCAATGGTATATTTGATAATAGTAGTGTAGAGGAAATATCCTCTAGATGTCTCAAAGCCTTAAAACATAGAAGATGCTAAGGTTGGACTTCATTTCCTTAATCTCTAGCACCATATTGTACTTCACCCTTCTCTATTACTTTGATAGAATGTCTAATTCGACTATGGAACCTCCCTCTAAAAATAAAGTCATTTTCTATATTCTTCTATGGATCCATAGCATCAAAACTCAATTTGTATAACTACATCAATTTCCTAGTGTATTTTTTTATATTAGAACTAATTGTTTTCTTCCATCCCTCCTAGTGACATTCAATATTTAGCAATAATGGCTATGCAAAATCTCTTCTCCTATTTTTATTTATATTATACACTTTATTTCATATCCCATCAGTTGAGGATTAGATGGTTTGAAGTTATGAATCTAAAATCTAGCTATATTTTCTTTCATAAGATAGGTCAAAATCGTATTTACTTTAAATTGTTAATATATGAAGAGAATCAACCTAGGTTAGTTTTAAATACATATTAAACTTACTCTAAACACCTATGACATAATTTTCTATTGTTGGTGAAGCTAATATTCCTACCCACCTAATTATAATATTGGGAATGTGCACCAAGATGGGCACAAAAAATTGGCCAAATGCCCCAAAACAAGAAAATCATGCTCGCATTTTGAAGAAATTCAAATAATGCACATGCGTTATTATGAAAATAAAACGTGTATGCATTATTATCAAAACATAATGCATACATGTTTTTATGAAAGTAAAACATGTACACATTTTTATGAAAGCAAAATGCGAACACCTTTTTCTTAATAAAGTTATAAAAAGAAATAGACTATCTGTTTTGGTCACTCGCAGCCCACGTTATCTGCAGCTATTTTCCTTCCCTCATCTTTGCATAGCATGAATGTTTTTTACCCTTTCCAACCTTGCTTCAAATTTCCACATAGGAGAAGAGTTAATTGTTTTTTTTACATTTGATTTAAATTTATTTTGCATTAGGAAAAATGGAAATTGTTTTTATCAATTTCATTTTTTTTGAATTATATAGCAGATCATGTAAACCTTGAGCCACAAGCAAATTTAAATGATAAATTTCCTAAGGAAAACCATATGATGCCTAATTGTCCTCCCACCCTTCCAACAAACCTTGGACAAAGCCAAGAGCATTGTTAGGGCATCTAGAGAAAAACAAAGTTGCAATTTATGAATTAGTTTTAAAATTGAGGGGTTCAATGGGTATGTGCAGGATCATCATGGAAAAACAGGCCCTTAAGTGGAAAAAAAATTAAAAAAATCAGAGTTAGGCAACTTGACGTAAAAACTTGACACATATTTTTTTGTAATTTTTTTCCAAGTAAACAATTAATTATGAATTTTTTATTACAACTTTTAAAAAATATAAAAACTCGTATGTTTGACCACCTTAACTTGGTCATAACTTCATGAAATTCAATTTTCCTTTTTAATCCTATAGTATGTGAAACATAGAATGCGATGCATGTTTTGGATTCAAAAAATGTGATACAATTTGAAAGCTATAGATGATTTCAATTAGTCTATCAATCAAGACTTTAGTCGTAATTTGAATAGAAAATGAATAATAATTACTTATTAAATTCAAAGTAAAGCATAATTTATATTGGTGGAAAGCTGAGAACATCCTTTAAAAACCTTTTTCATTTCATCAATTTTGGGTAAAAAAAAAGTCATCAGCCACATACCCATCATATTGCCACTTTTTGGCCCATCATGATCCTGCACATACCCCAATATCAAATGATCATCACCAACCCCTTGCCTTAGCATTGGAAGCCATGTTGATGAATGTTGACACTGTCACAAATCAAATAAACCAATTTAAAACTTAGAGAGATTCATGTCATCAATATTATGCAACAAAATTATCCTATGATGATGTGAAAAGGAAAGGCATAAGAAAAGAAAGTATATGCCTTCTTTTTATGGATCCTAGAACCAATGAACCCATTCCTCCAAATTCAAAGAGGTTGCAAATACATTTGTGTAATCATGAGGAGATAAGAAACAATTTTTGGGATAGGTGGTGGATGGTCTTCGACCAACCTCCATGTAATAATTATGAGGTGTCGCTATATTTTCTAAGAAAACTATACCGTGAGTTTATCCTTCATGAAATACCTAATTACTTTGATATGAGGGTGTTTCAAGGTAGAGGTGGAGGCTTTACCCAAAATAGACCAAGAGCTCATCGGATAGATAACCATGTACATCAAAGAACACTAGCACAAAGACTTGTTTCTATGAATTTTCATCCTTTTATTATTAGTAGGGGATAAATTATAAGAATTTGGGATTAGTGCAATAAAAAAATAGGTTTGGGTACTAGGAATCCAATAAAAACACAAAAAGAATTAGACACTATACTAGGGTACTAGAGAAGGTAAAAATACATTATGACACTAAAGGAGAAGGAAATAAAGTTTGGCATTATATTATTTTGTTTTCTAGGTATCTAATACATCTACATGATGCTACTTCTAATATTCTATTCTCAAATATACCCCTAGGTTCTCCATAGGTTTGATAGATCTCTTAATATTTATGTTTCAATATATAGAGCAAGAGGAAAAGGTGTGGTTGTATGTGAAACTACCTTAGCTCCTTTTTGGTTTCTTTCGATCTCAACACTAGGTATACATGAAATATTTTAGTGACTAGACCTTAAGGTGTAAGAGTGATGTTATTTTCATATTTTCGAAAAAAAATTCATTAAACTCGTAAGAGTTTTCTCTACTCATAGTGGCATGTGAGAATGAATGGAAAAATAATGTAGAAAATTTAGTTTATACTCATTTTGGTAAGGGTTATAGGGTTAGAGTAGAAGCTAAGGATGATTGAGAAGGATTAGGTAATAAATAGGGATGTTCTAGATAGATTTTTATATAAATTGAGATGGTTAAAATGTAATAATTCAAAAAATAGAGAATATAGAGGAGAATAGTTTCATAACTCTTATTAATGGTGGAAATATTTACATTATTGATTTATTGTTCAAACCTTAAGATAATCTAGTTAGGTCATTAATTATGAAAAAAAGTAAGCATATTAAGAAATAACCTTATCTTTAAGGTATCATGTTATGTTTAAAATGAACAAAAGTTTTCTTTATTTTAAGCTCAATTATAATTAACCATTTGAGATTTTATTAAGACAATGTTAGGTTATGATTTTTGATACCTAAAAGTTAAAATTCATTGGAATTAATATGGACTCTAGTGTTTAGATAGAATTTTTTCTCTCTAGTACTCAAGTATAATTTTTCCAATATTTTTCTAAAAATTAAGACAAGGCTAGAAATTAAAGAAAATGGTACTAGAACACAATAATGGGAATTCCCATTAAAATAATGAAGAACACAAATTGGAGATTACAAAGTAGGGAATTTATCACCTTATAAGAACCCGAGGGAATAAATTAAACTCCATTACTCATGTTTTTACGAGATAGAGTTGCATAGAAAAAAATATATCTAGACTCCATCACATCTAGCATAATTTACACTATTCTACCTTATTTGGCATACATGGAAGAAAAATGTTAAAATTTTAATATTGAGGTCATAACTCACATTCAACAATAATAACACATTAGAAACCAAAATGAGTGTTATCGGTCCTTTAACAAAGCAAGTAAGTTCATTTGGCCTAATGCGCTCTTTGGAAATTGATGCGAATGGTTATTTTGGTGGTGTAGCCACCATGTGGAAACCCTTTCTTCACAGTTCTTTAATTTCTAAGAATGAAAACTATGATCTCAATGTTGTTTTTTCTAATGGTAAGGGTCTTCAAGATTGGGTCTTGTCCAATATCCATGCTTCAAACAATATTTTGTTTAGAAGGGAGACTTGGGATAGACTTCTAAGTTTTAGAAGTTTTTTTTCTCACTAATATTGGGTTTTTTTTGGTGATTTCAATACCCATATTTACCCTTTAGAGAAAATAGGGCTCCTGCAATACCTTTTAGATAGTATGATGGATCTCAATAACTTTATCATGTTGGGTGTCTTATTAGATCTTGAATTAGAGGGCAATCAATTTACTTGGTCCAATAAAATATCTAGTAAAAATTTGATCAAAGTGAGACTCGGTAGATTCTTGGTTTCCTCTAATTGGGATATGGTCTCCAACTTTTCCCTTTCCTCTCAATTGAGAGTTGGTTTTGATCACACTCCCCTACTTCTCAATTGGAGCACTCCTAATCTCATATCTAAGTATCCCTTCCATTTTGAATCAATGTGGACCCATCATCCTAATATCAGAGTGCTTCTAGAGGACTAGTGGAATATCAATGCTAGAGGTTCAATGATGTTCAAGATTTCTTTCAAATTGAAAAATATTAAAAGGGAAGCTGAAAGTGTAGAACAAAAATTCTTTTGGTAATGTATCTCTATCAAAAATCTTCCTTAAAATCCCAAATTAGAAGAATACAATAAGATATGGATAGTTTCTGGTCTTGTAAGGTTCTTTATAATAATGAAAAGCATTTTCTAAGTGATTTGCATAACATCATAGAGAAAGAGGAAATTTATTGGAAGAAACATTCCAGAAATTAATGGTTGAAAGAGGGTGACAAGAACACCAGGTTCTTCCACCTCTTAGTTATAAAGTATAGAAAGAGAAATAGAATAGTAGAGTTTATTATTAAGGATGGCTCATTTTTGTCCTCTATGGAGGAGCTTGCATAGGAAGGGGTCAATTTTTCAAAAATCTCATCAACCCTCCCAGTGGAAACCTTCACCTCCTCTCGAACCAAATTTTGGAAGTGATACCTTGTTCCATCTCTGCCTTTGATCTTTTGTTTATGGATCAAAAGACCTCAAATAATGAAATTAAGAGCATTTTATTCTCCCTTAACCCATCCAAAGTGCCAGGCCCTGATAGGTTCCCCTTATTTTTCAAAAATATTGGAATATTGTTGGCCAAGATGTGATAAAATTTGTTAGAGAATTCCAATCCTTTGGTAATATCCTCAAGGATTTTAATAAAACTTTCATAGTCCTTATTCCTAAAAAAATTGGGGCCAATAGGCTTTCTAATTTTCGGCCAATGAGCCTCTACAATAATTTCTACAAAATATGCTTCAAACTTCTTGCCAATAGAATTAAACCCTTCCTAGATAAAATGATCCATTCATCCCAAAAAGGATTTGTTTCAGGCAAGAAAATCACTGATGTTATTCTCTTGGTCCACAAAATGTTAGAGTCGATGAGAAAAAGTAATAAGAAAAGCATGACCCTTAAGCTAGACATCTCAAAACCATACATATGATCATATTTCGTGGAGCTTTCTATTCAAAGTCCTATAAAAGACTTTTCTTCAAAGGAAAAATCTTAAAGTTGATAAAAGGTTATTTTTCCTCTCTAATTTTTTTGGTGATCAGGTGATCCCATAATAGTGGTTTACAATTTTTGGCCAAACTGGACATTGAAATTATTATTTTTAACTAAATCTTCACATTCGGGCACCTATAGCGGCTAAACTGTGAGGAATTTGAAGATGGTGCAAACTAGAGTCTCATCAATTTTTGTCTGTAGATTCTAAAAATATTTTTTTCAAAATTTTTTGAATCAAATTGCACTTCTTTTTCGATCTCCCACGAAAATTAATTTTTTTCAGAAAACAACATTTTTAAAAAGTGATGCACACCGTATAATGTATAACTTTTTTTCCATGAAGGATAAAATTCTAATTCTTTCAAATTTAGATTTGTAACTCTGATATCTAGTGCTTCCACTTGGTTAGATAGTTTTTTATTGAATATTTTTTCCTTAATCAAGTTTCAAAGTCAAATGAATTACAATTGACACAACGCCACCATATAACGTAACTTTTTTGTATATGTCAAAATTTAATTTTTTTTTTTTGGATCAAGGACTTTCAATATCTGGTGCACTCATATTTTCAATTTTTTTTTCTGATAATCTTCTATTTTTCCACATGTGAAGAACAAAAAATTCATTTGATGAAAAACCTATGTTTAATAAAACTTAAAAAACAAATACATAACAAAACAAAACATATTAAAATTATATTCATTGGATAGCTTGTTATGAGGAATACCATAATCATTTGAAATAAATTTTAAATGAATTCATTTGATCCCCCAAAAGCTAAATCAAAAGTGATTTTTTATCAGCATTTTGATAGGTGTAAAGGAGACGCATTTATAGGTATGGTTTAAAACTAGCGAGGTTCTATCCAAGGGGGTTTGATCTAAAGGTGATTTGATCAAACCCTCTTCAATTGGAAACCTTAAAATGGAACTTTTTAAGGCTCAAATCATTATATTTTCTAAAAATATGTGATTTCAGCTAAAATTTGTTCCTCTCAGGAATTGTAAACCACTATTATCTCATAAATGGATTTCCTTAGGGTCACTTGTTGACATATGGTGGCATCAAGAAAGGGGATCCTATTTCTCCAAGTACCTCTTCATTATGATGGTTGAGGTGCTTGGTTGTAACATAGCTAAAAGTATCTCAAATGGTAGTCTAGTTGGCTTTGCTTCCTCTTCCACTTCTCAGCTAGTTTCTCATCAACAATTTGTTGATAATACTATCCTTCTCAGGGAAGCCACAATTTCCAAGGCTAAGGGTTGGATCGACATTCTAAAGGAGTTTTATTTTGTTTCTAGTCAATGTATTAACCTTACTAAAACTATTGTGTTCTTCCTCAATGTTCCTTGCCCTATGGAATTCAAAATATCGAGAATCCTAAATTTCTAGTCCCTTTCTCTTTCATCCTCCTACTTACGTATGCCTTTAATGATTGAATTAAAGTTGATAAATTTATATATGGTCTAACTTGTTAGAAAGAGTTCAAAGGAAACTAGCAGATTGGATGGGAGCCCTCCTTAGTAATGCTAGAAAACTTCTCCTTTTGAAAGCCACCCTGCCAAGTACTATTGTTTACCTCCTTTCCCTTTTCACTATGAATGTTTTTTGGATTGACAAATTGGAGCAAATTAAAAAAAGATTCCTTTGGCTGAGAATTGAGGAAAATAACCTATTTTATTTGGTAAATTGGGATACCATTTTCTCCAGAAAGAAGATTGGGGGCCTCATGTTAGAAAGACTAGACAAATGAATCTTGTACTCTTATGCAAAATGAGTTGGTGTCTTATAAAACAACAGTTTGAATGGATCAATATTCTTAGAGAAAAGTATCTGAATGGGAGGGAGGGCATCTCTCTTACAATAAATATACATTTCAAAAGGCTCTATAATATAGAATAACCTCCTCAAAACTAAGAAGATAATTAATCAAGGTGTTTTCTTGTAGTTTGGTGATGGTGCTTCAATGAGTTTTAGGGAAGATTCTTGGATCTTGAAACTAGCCATTGTTGCAAGGTGTGTGCCCTTGGTATCCTTGTGTTGTGCAGGACAACACTTGAGTTTTTGACATGGCTTAATCACCTCTTGTGGATTCATTAACTTTGGAGATTGTATTGGGCATTAATAGGTTGATCTTTTGGTGCAACGACAAGCAACGACAACTGTCTTTGCAACAATTAGTATCAAAGCATGGGTCATGGGTTCAAACCCATCGCTTGCACTGGGGGGATTATTGCATGGTTTGTTCCCTTGGTCTCCTTGTGTTATACAACATAATGCTCAAGTTTGTGACATGGATTAATTGCCTCTCATGGATTCATTACCTCTAGCAGTTGAATCAAACATTAACATGTCGATCTTTTGGTGTAACTACAACCATATTTGCAACAACCCTCCACCTTAACCCAAGGTTTTCTCTGTTATTCAAGTTGATCTTTGCACTAGGTTGGGATCTAAAGTTATTGATTACTTGGATCACTCCTTTGATCCTCCTATATGGAAGATTGATCCAAAATGGTACGATCCCCCAATTCATTTGGCTACTTATGAACTCCTCAAAATAATTAGTAATTTGAGATTCTACAAATCTAATCTTCCTAAATCTTTAGTGTGGGATAACTCTATGGATAGTAATTACACTGTTAAGTATGGATACAATCAACAGACAATCAATTGGGACCCTCATTTCTATTAGTTGAAAATATAGAGGAATAAATCTATTCCTAAGGTCAATTTTTTCTAGTGGACAACCTACCATGAGAAAATCCTAACATTGGACAATATCTAGAAAAGAGAAGGAGGCTACTTGTTAATAGATGTTTTCTCTATGAGAAAGAGGAAGAATCCACCTCCCATATTCTTTTCAATTACTTCTTTTCTTGGAAATTTCACCAAAAAAATCAAGCCTTGTTTCAAGTCAGTTGGGCTTAGAAGAAAGATTCCAAAATCATAGTGGATGGTTGGACCTCCTAGTTAACCATCCATTGTTGTCTAGGCTTTGGTGGTAGGGCCTTCTCTACACTAGTTGGGTGATTTAGAAAGAGTACAATAACAAGATATTCATGGAGAAAATTTCCCTTAGAAGGTGTTAGCGGATCAAATCATTAATAGAATCAAAGAGAATATTATGATGATTTACTTTAAGGAAAAAAGAAATCCTTTTAATATGGAAATTTCTCTTTCCTTAGGTTGGGATATTTTAGATTTCCTTAACTTTTTGACCTCAACAATTCCTCCTAACCACAACAATAATAAGTGCTCCCCCTGATCCCAAATGGCTAAACCTAAATTAAGGAGGCTTAGCCAAAGGTAGCCTAGGTTGGGTAGGTGGGGGTGGCATCATTTGTGATCATAGAGGTAGGCTAATTTTATCATATATGTTTTCAAATTAGGTAGGAAAAATTCTAGCTATATGTGGAGGTGGTTGTTTCCTTTTATGGTATTCAAATTGCTAAGAGTAAAGGATTTTCCAACCTAGCCATTGATGGCGATTCTCATAACACTATTATTGTCTTGAAAGATAAAGCCAACCCCTATTATACCATATGCGATATCATCACCAAGATTCACTAAGATATAATGATCATTGGGAATTACGAGTTTTCTCACATGTGTCATGAAGAGAACAAGGTGGTGGATGCTATTGCCAATCTTAGAGCATTTGTA
The DNA here is from genome assembly GCA_007258455.2 of Sequoia sempervirens. NCBI lineage: Eukaryota > Viridiplantae > Streptophyta > Pinopsida > Cupressales > Cupressaceae > Sequoia > Sequoia sempervirens. The sequence goes on along the minus strand of VDFB02326787.1, from coordinate 13,671 downwards.
GGAAGTTTAATGGTTTGGGAGGATCATTTATTGATCCTGAAAAATGAGAAAGGGGTTATTATTAATGTTGGAAAGGTACTCTAATCTAGAGATTGTTCGTAACCCTCTCTGAATTCATAATTATAACTAGCATGAATTATATTACATGAAATTTTCACCTCAACACAAGTTTGATCCTCCTTCATCTACTAACAACATTTAACATTTTCATAATTTCCTCCATGACCCTCTTCCTTTTGTTGAGCTTGCTTTGATGGGAGGAGACTTACTTCAAGAAGATCTTAGCTCAAGTTTGAAACCTAGAAGCAAGACAAAGACCTATGGACCATCCTACACTGAGGAAAACTAGCCTCTTATATTGAGGCAATGCAAGATCATGACCCCAACTTATAAATGAAGTTCAAGCTAAATCATGGAAGGATGGTAATATTGTTGTGGGGATCCTTTCATTTATGGTATCCATGGAATTAATCTCATAGGCCACTAGTCTCTCCCTTGGTAGGGCATTCATTCCAAGAAAGCCAAAGGGAAATGACTAGAAAGACACAAAAAGATTCCTCAAAAAGGGGGAGAAGGTGAGTTGACTCCAAAATAGGTTCCATAGGGAGGATATTCTTGGGGTTTGAAGAACCATGGCAAGGGTTCTCATGAGGTACGTATCATCAAAACGTAGATTCAATAATTTGCATGCTTATCTATTTCCAATGTTAAATCACTTTTGTTATAATGCAAAAATGAACTTTTCATTCTAGATTTTCTCATCCCTTGAGTAATTGATCAAGGCTGTCTAGGATAAGGAAAAATAGTTACCCCTCCACCAAGGATTAATTTATACATTGTACAGGTCTAATGTGGCCCTCTCCCCTTCTTCAAGGGTGTCTAACCCTCCCCTTGTTCTCAAAAAGTGTTTTGAGCCATCAGAAGGTAATCCTCCTCCCTCGAGCCTTGCACAATTGCCAACCCTTTTCAATATCCAAAAGTCTAAGACTAACCCTCCTTTGGCTTCAAAGAAAATTTCCCCTATTTTAGAGAACCCCACCTTGATCAAAAATAAAAATGTGGCTTCTCTGACCCCCCAGATTTCTATCTAAGATAATTTGGATGGTTCTTGGCACTCAACCCTTGAGGAATCCCCTTTTGGATAGCCCTCTCAAGTTCTGTTCTAGGATGTTTCTCCCCCGAGCTTCCCCATACCTCTAACTCTTCCAACCCCCTCCCCATAATGTGCTTCAAGGGTAATTCCATGTGGAATCATAGCTAGACGCTATTGTTTTCGCAAGTTATTCCCCCTTTGTGGCTTAAAATGAATGAAAATTTTAAAATAACGATCCTTCAAAATGACATTTTGAATTTTCTCCTTTCTCAACTTGCTACTGCTAATGACAAGGTTCATATGCTAGAGATGACGATGCTCAATAATAAAGAGGAATGGATTGGGGAAGTCAAGTATGTGGAGCATTGGAAGATGTTGACCAGCCTTGCCATGTCCTTTGAGGAATAGGCCAAGATGGAGTAAGAGATTGATGAGATAAAATCTAGTATTGGATCTTGTGAAGAAAGGAAAATATTGCAAGATGAGATGGGCACTATGAGAAGTAATTACAAGAAAATGCTCCACTTCCTAGAAGAAATCATGAATTACAACAAAGAGACTCTAAAGAATATGGCTATCACTATTCAATTGTTCCAATAAGAGCTCAGGAACAACCATGGTAAGCGAGTAGGGAAAGATCCTATAGAGGATGTTGTCTCCAAGAAGAAGGGAAAAAATGTTGCAATTCTACCATCCCCCAATGAAAGAAGGTGAAACCAAAAAAAGAAATCCATTGTCCTTTGAAGAGAAACTGTAATTCTTGGTTAACGAATGACAAACTGTAAAAGGCCTACGACTGCTAGGTGACTAGTAGCTATCTTTGGTTTCTTGTTGATTTCTTACTATCTTTGTGCTTTATTTTTTGTTGGGCTCTTTTTTCTTCTAAATTATCGGTGTATCACTTCTCATGAGCTCCCTTGTGTGTCCTTTATGGCCATTTTTTAATGCGTAAAATCCCTTCCCATCTTTATCTTAATTAGAACAATAATAACTCATTTTATGCAAGTGGAAATTTAGTTGTTGAGATAAAACAATCCTTTTAATTATAAATTTTAGCTACTAGGTATATTTTCATTATCATTATTTATACCTCAAAGTGAAAGATGTTTGCTACATAACTAACAAAGGTTTGGTATTAATTGGAAAAATGGATTGTACTAGTAGATACTAAAAAATAGTTTGCATGTGTGGTAGATTAGTATTTAATATAACGATTGTATTTTCATATGAAACATTGGTTGCACCCAAGAAACATTAATGGCTATGTCATTCTTACAATTAAAATTATTTAATTTTAATTGTAAGATTTTTTTGTTAGTTATCTTAATTATTTTGATCCAAGTCAAAGAGGTTGCTTCTAACTTTTGTTAGTTAACTTAGGAATTTTCATCTTGATCCAAGTTGAATAAACAAACTAAATTATATTTAGAAATTAAATATAAGTACTAATTACTATGTACAAATTATATATTTCATATCATGTTGTGAAAATTTATACAAAATATATAAACTTATAGATAATTAAAATCCATTAAAATTGTGAATTAAATATTTATCCTTTATTTCATATAAAAATACTCTCCATAAAAATATATACAAATCAAATGAATCGACTAAAAGAAGATTGATATTTTTGTGTCCATGACATCAAATTTCATCACTATCTAATTGTTGCATTGTTTGGTCCAGAATTGACTAGACCTTCTAAATGGACATAAACCTAATTTGGTGATCAATAATGTGGAGAGTTGTGTCTATCGGTTAGTGATGACTGTCATCTAGTCATCTTAACATGGTAGAACATAAAAGATCAAGGGAGTTAATGAAAATGCCACAAAGGGTTTAGGGACAAAAATAAGGGTGAAGAAAAAGAAAGCCATTTAGAACATAGAGAAGTGATAGAAAACAGTAAACTAAGAGAAAATATCTAAGACTTTTGCCCTAAAGCTACAACCATATTTCCAGGGAAAAAAATCTTAGCCACTCTTAAAAGAAAATAATTCAAAAGAATATCATTTCCAAAGATAGAACTAATTTCTCTTCTAAGAGATTAGATTACTATTCGTATGCACTACTAATGGCTATAAAATGTGCTGTCAAGATGTACAAGCACGAAAGCATTGATATGAAAGCCTTCCATGTCTCATCATACTTAAATATTTGTTGTCACAGTTAATTTTTTTGCTGTCACACTTAAAACTTTTGTTGTCACGTGACAATGTGTCCCACATGATATACAAGACAATTAAATTTTTCTTGTACTCTATTTTTGTGGCAAAACTCAAGATATTTTGCTTTTACGTAGGTTTCAAACTTTGAAGTTATACTGGAAATGTTTCTTTCTGATATTACTCGATTTGAGAACAATGAAAATGAATATCAATTGTGTGTTACTTATATGTTTATGCTTAAGTAGACATCAGTTACTTATATGCTAATACTTATGATCTTCCAACGATGTAGACAGTAATATACTGTATTGAAGGTCTTGACAATGGACTGGTGGGATAAAAGTAGTTTACAAATATGTCTTTCACAAAAAAATCTGATATATGGTCTGGGTTTCCACCTAAAAGAGCTTTCAATGAATTGCTGAGGATAAGTTTATTCCATAAGTGTTTGCAAGCATGCCCACGACAAGACTGTAAACGATAACATTGAGTCACTATTCAAGATGACATGATGTTGAAAAAAAATGAATCCATTAGTTAGAGGTCTGTTATAATGCTATCAGAAAACTAAAACATGGAATAATATTGTTTTGGGCATGAGTTGAGTGAGGTTATAATGGAATCTCAATGCTTTGAGCTAAATGTTTGTGGTTACTTGTCATGGGGCTGCCCACAAATAGTATTCCAATCGTCTTCATTGATAGCACGATTTATACATATGGGTCCTCCATGAAAGTCTTATCTGAATCTCCTTTTACATTTTGAGACATTATCCTTGAGTACCTCTTGTATTTTGTACGCAAAAAGATATGTGTATATGTGTACATACACAGTAGTTATACTTTTGTATTAAAAAAGATATATGTGTATATGTGTACATATATATAAAAAAGTTAGGCTGATAAGTGAGTAATCTTGTTATATGTGTTGAAATAAAAGATGAGGCTCTTCTAGGATCCTTCCGAACACAATCATGGGTGTCAACGATAGTTATGGTGTTTTAATAACACATTCAATGCTTGCTTATAGATTTCAACAATGATAGTTGTGGTGGTTTAATAACACATTCAATGCTTGCTTATAGATTTCAACAACGATAGTTGTGGTGGTTTAATAACACATTCAATGCTTGCTTATAGATTTCAAGAACGATAGTTATGGTGGTTTAATAACACATTCAATGCTTGCTTATAGATTTCAACAACGATAGTTATGGTGGTTTAATAACACATTCAATGTTTTCTTATATATTTCAAGTTATCAAGGAGCAATATGAACAGTCGTAGGTATAAGATCAAATAAGATAACTCTAAAATGTAGAGAACAAAAAGGGTCAAGAAGAGGCCAACTGATCCAAGTGGAGCCATGTAGTAGTAGTTGTGATGACCACCTAATACTTAGTACTCTTTCATGTATCATGGAGATTCAACAAACACCAACCCATTCATCTCTAGTATGTACCTTGATCATTTATCTTTCCAACTACAAGTTGTATTAAACATATGATGAATAAAATATTATCTTAAATATACAAATACATAAACAAATGTGAAAGAAAATATGTTTGGTCAATTCAAGATAGCTCTTACACTTGTTAGATGCTACTACATCATATGTTATATTTTTATTTTAGCAAAAACTAAATATTTGGTATATGTGGAATATGTTGAAATTTATAATTTATGTAATGAGAAATAGGTGGTACTAGGAACCACCATTAAGGCTTGTAATTATTAAAGAGAATAGGGTCAGTGCAAGATCATGGGGGTACAAACTAGGCCCTTAAGTGGCAATGAAAATTTAGAAAAAGAAAGTTAGGCAACTTGACATAAAAATTTGAAAAGTATGTAAGAACCAAATTTGTAGAAAATTCAATCTAGTTTCTAAGATACTAGTCCTTTTTTGGAAAGAGGTAAATCTATTTGGTGAAAATTTGAAATTTCAAAGTAGTAGTACTAAATTTTTCAGGAAAAAATAAAAATCAGGTGTATGCCTGACCAATCTAAGTACAAGGAAAAATTAAGATAGTTTTTTGAAACTTTCAATATAAGTAGAGGACACATGCCTAGATGTGCCACATTTTTTAATAATTTTTTCTCAAGTAAATAATTAGTTAGTGCTATGAGATTTCCACAATCCATTTTGAATGTAATTATATTGCTTCTGGTTTTGACTGCGTGTGAGTTTTATCATCAATGTTTCGGATCACACTTCATGATCTCTTCAGCTCTCTATCATGATGATGGATCACAGATGTAATCCAAAATGTTGATGAAAAAAATCACACACAATCAAAACTAGAACCAATATAATTACAAATAATTAGTTATGAATTTTTTATTAAAACTTATTAAAAATATTAAAACTTGTTTGTCTGACCACCATAACTTGGTAAAAAATTTATGAAATTCATTTTTTTTATCCTATAGTATGGGAAGCATAGAATGTTTTGCATCTTTTGAATTCAAAACATATTAAATCGTTTAAGAATTATAGATGTTTTTCAATTAGCCTATCAATCAGAACTTTAGTCAAAATGCATGTAGAAAATTAATAATAATTATCTATTAATTCTAAATAAGGCATATCTTATATTGGTGGAACACTGAAAATTTTCTCAATAAACACTTTTTGTTTCATCAAATTCAAATAAAAAAGGTCGTTAGCCACTTTTTGGTTGTATCACCACTTTTTGGACCCCCATGATCATGTGCTCACCCAATAGTGGTCAACTTATTTTCTATTAGCTAGGCCTAAATATTGATTCAAGACTAGTATAAATATATAACTATATAGATGTCTTAGATGTTGGTGTAGATATATTATAATATGAAAAAGTTGAACCTGAAACTGACATGATAGTGGTTGATGTGATTTCAATATGCTTTCTTAAATATTGGTTTATTTTATTTAGTTATTAAAATCAACTAGAATTATTTGTTTAGATACAAGCCCTAGAAAACCAATTTATTTATTTTGACACATTGGATAGAAAATAAAAATCTTATTTTGCATTAGTGAGCACAATAAATATTTCTTATTTGAATTTGAAAGTAGAGAGATTATGTTATATATGTATTCTAGTCTATTGGATGGGACTATGTATGTGATATATAAATATGCTTAATGCTTTAGGAATGAGTCAATAACTAGATGATATGGTATATTTAAGTTTTGGTTTGGTCTTAAGGTTGGTGAGTGTTCAAAACTAGATAAATTAAGTAGTAGTACCATAAACTAAAGATAACCATACATTGTGGAATAGAATCATTAGGGATATGTGAAAGAGTATGAAATTTTGTTCTCTACATTTTATGTCCACTCTAGAGTGTGTACAAATCTAAATGAAAATAAATGCTAAAGTAAAAAGTAATAAAATGATAGTGATATATAAGATACAAAGTTTATGGAATTTGAGTCACTAGAATAATTGTGTGCTCCCATATTTTAAAAACAAGTAAACTACGAATAGTAGTGTTGCAAGTATGTTGTTACTATTGTCATTGAAGTCAATAGTTGTTGGTGTTGGTCATTGATGTCAATACTATGGAGATGGTTGGTATGGATGTGTTGTGATTTGATAATGAAAGTGTTGTGGTGTTGTCATCAATGTTTTCATTAATTTCCTGATCGATAAGAGTTGCAGTTGCAATAAGTTCACTTGGTTTCCAAGTGCTTTTGAGAAAATTTGAATAAAAGAGTGTGCAGTGTGATAGAGTTGTGCTTAGTGTTGTGCTTTGTATTTCTTCATGGTCGAAGATGTTCTTGTGTGGTTTGGATATGATGATCAGAGATGTTTAGAGGTTCTATATCTAGAGTTTCATGTTCTAGATAATTCTACAATGAAAGTTGTGTTTGATAGTTTATTTGTTTGTGTAGAAGGTTGTCTAGGAGAAATGAGATTGCTTTGCATTTCTAGACACAGTAAAGTTCCTTATCTTGTGGATTTGGGAATGAGCTTATATTTTCTATAGCTTCCTTCCCTTGAGGTTTCAAGTTCTGAGGTATTCCTAAAGGTTGGCTAGTAAGTTGTGTTCTATGGAAATATGTCTAGTTGCATAGAATGATGGTGTTCTCAATTTCAGGTGGTTGTGGTAGAGTTGAAGAATATTTTGATAATGTTGGAATGATGTTGTGTGCATGTTGTGAAGTTTTGCATGGTCTGTGTGACCTAAAAAAGCGTGTATGTGGTCACTTGTAGTGTTAGTTCAGGTTTGGGTGACTTGGCCTAGTAGTGCTATTTGTGGAGGTACCTCGTGGATTGTGTATCATGGTGATGCAAATTTGAGTCCTAGCTAACCCTTGCTATGGTCCTTCTTCATTTCTTTTCATTGTGGAGACGTTTGGTGCAGGCCTATTTTGGTGTTGCATGTTTTAGGTGCATATGTTTTTATTAAGGCCAACCAAATTGAGAGTGTTTGGGTTGTGGATGGTATATAAGTAAGGTAAATTGTTGGAGATGAGTGTGGATCTATAGAAGGTGTGTGAAAGATGCAAATTTGATTAAGTGTGGTGATCTAAATACAAGCTTAATGTTTATGACTCTAATGCAATGAGCAGAAGGGTCTACATTTTTAGTTTTCTTGAAGTTGTTGGAAGTAGTGAGCCAAAGGTTGTGGGTGCCATAAGGTTTCAGTGGTAGATTTATCCTATTGTCTTGAGATAGCGAATCTCTTTGTAACAACTTTCTTCTATCTTCTTTCTTGGTAGTGAGCCACCAAGTAATGATACTTTATTCTTTTTTTGGGAAGTGATCCATTAGTAGTGAGCCTAATTGTATTTAGTGTTGCAATTCATATATATATGTGAGCTAATCCTCACTATGGTTTTCCCTTCTTGGGTTTTCCATGTAAATCTAGTGTTATTATGTGTTTGGATGTGTTTGCATTACTGTTTCATATGTTTACATTTTTCTAATGCATGATAAGGGTTTAATGGTTAAAAAGGGTTTGAAAAGATATTTAATGGATTGAATGGTTTTAAGTATACAAATGATTCACCCCCCTTCTCAGTTGTCTTGTGTATCTAACAACTGGTATCAGATTTGTGGTTCCCGGAAGAAGCTTAACCACTTTCAAGGTATATCGAAATGGTGCATGGGAAGGGTTTCAAAGCTCCTATGTTGGTTGGAATGAATTATACTTACTAGAAAGCTAGGATGGAGTCCTTTCAGGTCTTAAATAGATTTGGTGTCTAGTAGTCAGTTGAAAAAGGATACACTATGCTTGTTGTTGGTCTGACAAGTGATGATAAAATCAAGGAATATGAGAGTAATGGTAAAGTAAGGAATGCTATTCTAAGTGGTCTCTCTAATTTTGAACTTGGAAAGGTCACAGGTCAGAAATCTACTAAAGATGAATGGACAAAGATGGAGAGCATTTATGAAGGAGATGATAAGGTTAGACAAGCAAAAATGCAAAAGTACAAAAGCTAAATTTGAAACCCTAAGGATGTCTGAAGATGAAGATATTACTGCCTACATGCTTAGAGTTTATGAAGTTATCAATACCATCAATGGTCTTGGTGGTAAGCTAGAAGAAAGAGAAATTGTAAAAATGTTATTAAGAACTCTTCCTAAAACTTATAGTTCTAAAGTTTTCGCTATCGAGGAAGCTCAGAATTTGGATAATTATTCTAGAGATTGGATGTTTGGTACTTTAATTTCTTATGAACTGAGAGAGTTTGGTCAAGATACCAGAAAGAAATAAACTTCCTTTGAAGTTTGTAAAGAAAAGAAGGATGATGAATCAAATCTAGATGAGCTTGATGAGGTGGAAGCAAATTTTGTAAGGATATTGAAAAAGGGCACTAGAAAATACAAAGGTATGTTACCATTTAAGTGTTTCAATTATGGAAAGATAGGTCATTATGCTTCTAAATGTCCAATCAAAGTTGAAAATGACAAACCTAAGGATCATAAAGGAAAAATTTTCAAGAAGAGGTATTATGTTGAAAGAGACAATGGTGCATGTGATGATGAAGAATCTAACTATCTTGTTGAAGAAAATGATGAATTCTTGTTCATGGCTCTAAAAGTTAGAACTAATTTTGCTAATATTCAAATATGTGTGAAGGAAAATGCTCCAATAATAGGTCATAAGATTTAAGGAACTATGTTGACTATTTTTCATGCAAGAAAGAAAGAAATTACTAGATAATTGAGTGGATTCTCAAATCATATGATAGGTGATAAGAGTATGTTTGTTAAACTTCAAAGATATGATGGTGGTCTTGTTAAGTTTGGTGATGATACATTTTCCAATATTTATGGAAAAGGTTCAATTATTTTTTAAGGAAAGTATAAAATAGATGATGTTCTTTATGTCTGAGGGTCTCTAGTATAATATTCTAAGTGTAGGATAGATATGTAGGAAATAATATAATCTTGTCTTTTAGGATGGTGGTTGTGAAATCAGAGAAGGAAGCTTTGGTACTTTGGTTTCTGTTAGAACAAGGACATAAGGGTAAAAGCACAAACTTGTGTCACACTTTTAGCCAACTTATTAGCACAACTTAATTTAAATATTTCTAACTAAAAAGCAATTTTGTTCAAATATATGATCTAGTAAGCTTCATTCTAGAAAAGTTATATACTTCCACAACTTTCTCAACTAAAATTGTTCACCACAAGGGCATTGCTACCTTGTGGAAGGATGCTCTCTCAGACCATCTCATGGTGGGCTCTCCCTCTTCGGTTGGTCCCTCCAGTGAGGACATCTCTCCCTTGACTATTTCATCCTTGGAGACTGTGTCTCCCTAGGATCCTTCTCCAGCTATCCCTTCCATGGAACCATTTTTTCCTCAAACTGTTGTCGTTGTTCTGGTAGAGCCTGTTCATCCCTTGATGAATGCTTATGTTGTTCCTTCAATTATTCCTGACTCCTCTTCTCTGTTGTTGGCTTCATTACATGGTGGCTCTTTTCCCATGGTGGTTGTTGAGGATCTGCTCATCTTGCCTTGCATGGTGGACTTAGTTCTTGAGACTTCTTGGTTTGTTGTGCAGAGGAAGAAGAAGGGACTCCCAAAACCACAGCCTCGAGTTTTGGGAGTCAGATCTGATCCCTAAAATTCTGGGGTTGTCTAGTCCTCATCTACCATTCAATATGTTGTCTGTCAGCTATTCATGTCCTGGTTTTTTTTGTGTGTGGCCTAGTTTGGCATGTTCTACCGAGCCCTAGTGGCTCCTGTGTGTAAGGGATCGACTCCCTTTTGATTAGCTTCTCTTTCCAGTTCATGTCTTGTTTTGAACTAGCATCTTTTTGGCCCTGAGGGCTCTCTGTGTAAAGGGTACAACACCCTATAAATTTTTCTTACTTTATCAAAAACTTTCAAAAAGTGATTCTAAAATAATTGACATCTATTGGTCTATTTTCAATAGATTCAAGTAAACAGATAATCAATTTACAAGAATAGTTTACCATTATATTTGTTTAATTTTGTTAATAAAATTTAGATCAAATATAATCTCTTACTCTTAATGATTTAGGATTAATAGGTTGATTACAATAATAAAAATAAATAAATATTTTATTCCATACTATATCATTCACACATTCCAAAAATGCTCCCCTACTTTGGTTAATATCGTTTTCCCAAATAGACTATGTAATAGAATTTAACATGATGTTACCTATAATATCATGATATTAAAGTCTATTAACATTAACAAAAAAAAAAGAAGCTTAAAAGTATTAATTTTAAATAAGACTCTCATAATCAACAAAGATATTAATTTATTTTCTAAAAATACTTGTGAATAATTATATACATATGCTAAAAATAACTAAATGATAATATTGATTATATTAGTATGCATTTATATAATGGTATGGATGAAATGCATAAACATAGGTCATTGAATAGCCCTTATGAATGAGTGTGTGGCCTATTTCAACCCATCTCCTAAGTATTGAATGGTAGTATATTTTTTTATTAAGGGTTGTTTTCATGACTATTGCATTTTAATTTTTATGCCCTAATCCTAAAAGACCTTTTTTGTCATCAACTCTATTTCTTTTGTTATAATCTTATGTTGACTTGTCGACCAATTTTTCAGTCTCTTAAGTTGTGTTTGAACCCCTTTGTGATCATTGAGTTATTGTCCTCTCCTATCCTTAGGAATTGTTTATGACCATTTTTGCATATGTAAAATTAAATGACTTAAGTGGTCTATGTGTATTACCTTTTTTTTGGTACCACTCTTCAACAAGTGTTGGGTTTCTATTGGTTTCCACATTTTTATAGGTTCCTTATTGTGGAAAGAAGCTTAGGTTATGAAATCACAGAAGGGTAACAAGTGGTAGTGTTTTATTTGATTTTATGTGTTTGTGGGTCCTATGTGGAACCTATCTTGAGCTATGTTCTCATGAAAGGATGACACATGACCTTGTTAGTACCATGGTAGCTAACATATCTCAACTTTTGAAATTTTTCTATTTTATGGGCCTATGTGGATGGCATGTAAAAGTAAGATGCCATTGAATGCTCCTATTGGTTTGAATTTTCAAAGCATGTCAACCTCAAATAAAAAAATAGAATTGTTCAAGGAATTTGAGGATTATTGTTTTTTCTCACACTTTTTAAGATCAAAGGTCCACTTTCAAACTTGAAGAATGGCCATTAGAATGCTTCTAGTTCATGTGAACAATTAGTAATGGGAGAAGTGACTATTTTCTACCAAATTTCTTTAGGAATTCACTCCATAAATATTACCATTGAATCATTGAGAATATTTATTTCACATGAGTATTATAGAGTAAACTCTAGACATTCCATAGCTTCAACAATAAACTAGGGTTTCTAGTGTGATATGCAAGTGAGCTCACCTTTTTGCAGATATGATTCATAAAATTTGAAATTTGAGAGGTTAGGGTTTACATAATTTTGATTGCAAGAAATTTTGTTTTAGTGATATACAAAACATCAAGCCCTAACTCAGATTGTTAATCCCTAGATTAATTTTTTCAAAAAGATACAATATAAGGGATATTTTTCATTGTTAAAGAGACCACTCAATGAGGATTTAATGGTTCAACTACTAGGATCATCAAGAAAGGAAATGCATGCCCAAGGGGCTAGTGTTAAATCAAACAAAATGATGGATAATGGTAGACAATGTAGGGATGAAGAGATCCCTATTACAAGATGGAGCTTGTTCAGTCATTGGTATAACAAGAGAGCTTCTCATGTTCCAATTTCAAATGTCTGGGTATATGATCTAGGGAAATTTTTGGTGTACCTAATGTTATTTTTTATGTAGACTTCATTAGGTCTATAGAAAAAAAATATGATGAGTGTGTTAGAGTGTTTAGGGCTGCAAATGGTGGAGTGTTGGTGCAAATTAACAAGGCCTCTATTTTTAAAAATTTGACCTCATCCTAGCTACAAATGAGACTATGGAATTTGATTTGTTCAAATAGATGTATTAGTAGGATAAGAAAATTTATAGGGTCCTCTGACTGTCTAGGAATAAATTGAAGTAATTTGATAGAAAATTAATTAGAATTCCTCATAATGAAGTTGATCCCTTCAATATTGATCAATTTGAAGACTACTTCATCAAGAAATCACTCTCTATACCAAGTCCTTGGGGGTAATTCTAAAACTAATATTCTTGTATCGTTGATGTACATGCAACAGATATTCAGAACCCTTTGGTGAATAATGAGTTTGATGTTTCCTCATATATTGCAAATGGAATTCACAAAAAAATGGTGGAGATTAAGACCAATAACATAATGGTGAACTTTGCTGGTATTGGCATGGTGTGATGGTTTATAGGTGGCATTGTTGTTCTTGCCACCAAGGTTCAAACCCCATTGGGGTGTTATTGTTGAATGGTTGTATCTGGTTCATAGCTCCGGTCAAAAGTGTTTACCCCTTGAATAAAAAAAAAACATAATGGTGAACTTTAGGAGGTATTCCCTATTGTGACATATGTTCTTATATGAGGTAAGGACTAATTGAAACAAAGCCTTGTAGGTTAAGATGGTTGATGATAATGGAACATCTCTTCCTCTCTAATGTTAGACATACATTTGAGATATGCATTGTGAGAACTCTAGCTATGTAATATTTTAAGACCATTTTATAAAAAAAAATTAGGGTTCATGGAAGGAGAAGGGGAGAGACTACACAAATAAATTTTGGATCTTATGAGGCCAAAGGAAAGGACTGCTAAGTTAAGTGTGCAACATAATTATGTTGATTGGTATCTCTACTCAAACATAGCTAAAATTAGGTTATATGGATGCTTAGTAGGTCTACACATCCTACCAAAGTATGTCCCTAAGAGACTTGTATAATTAGAAACTTTGTGGAAACTAAATTAAGTAGAGAAGTGTAATTTTAAGGGAGAGAAGAAAGGATCCTTCTTTCCTTTTACTATAGTGTTATTTTATTTTACTA
>VDFB02326786.1:0-18179 GCA_007258455.2 Sequoia sempervirens | reverse complement strand
CCTCCAATTAGGGAAAACAACAAAAATGCCAAGAAATTTGTGCCCCTACCCATTCGACAGAAGCCTTGTGATGGTGTCGTTCCCAAAAGGGTTTGGAATCCCTAAATTTGACAAATATCGTGGGACGGGTAATCTTGAAGATCACATCAGGGAATTCCTGGTACATTGTATGGAAGTTGCATATGATGACACATATCTAATGCGACTATTCCCTCAAAGTTTGGTTGGACCAGCTATGAAATGGTTCTCTCACCTTCCTCTTGGAATCAAAAAGTTCCAAGAAATTGTGGACGCATTCATACAAAATTATGCATTTAATATAAGCATGGATGTCAGTCTAGAGAAACTATTTGATCTCAAATAGGCTAAGAGGAAAACATTTGCATCCTTACAACGATGGTGATCCAAGGCCAACAGGAGAAAGTGGACCATGCCAAAAGAACAACAAATTTGCACTATCATTGCCAATCTCAAAAAAACCTTGTCCTTCCATCTAAAAATGCAATGCATCACCACCTATGACCATTGAATCCCCAAGGTGCTCAACATCAAAAGAGCCCTTATTGCACAAGGGGGGACACCCACATATCAAGAATATCAAGATAACCACCCATCAACCAATTACAACGAAAACCTCGCACATGGGAAAAGAACAAAAATGTCACTAATGATGGTGTGGTTGACGCCAAGGTCATAATCAGTGCTCCAAAACAAAACACATAATCATACCAACAATCTCAATGCAACAATCGAAACAACACACAAGCCAATGCAGTATCCCAATAACCCAACAATAAAATGGTCAATAATCTGAATAATCAAGGGGGACCACCCCTGCAGAACAAATATCCCCCCAAATGAAAATACACAACTTTTGGGGAATCAATCAAATATATCATGAAGAAATTGGTATAGGAGAATCTCATTAAAATACTTGTCTATGAGAATTATCAAGAGCCCCAAGTGAAACCACCATGGTATAATGAGAATCACCTTTGTGATTTTCATAAAATCAAGGGACACACAATAACCAATTGCATGAGACTAAAAAATATGATCCAAGACCTTATCGATGACAAAGTCATAAACATTGAACAACCTGCAGGAAATCAAGACCTTAAGATATACACGAATCCGATGCCAAATCACAATAAAGGGAATAACCATGGAAAGAAAAAGTATGGCAATGTAAACCATGTGTACGATCATGTTGTCACATCCTTAGATGAATGGGTCACTGTTGTTAATGTCAAGGGAGCCAAAGCCGATTGTGGAGTCATCACATGTGGTGGCAGGGTCACCATTTTTGGACCATCCTAACCATCCAAGGCAGCAACCTATAATCCAAAATCCGTTCCCAATGGTTATAATGTTTTGGACCAGCTAAAAATAACCCCCGCTCAGATTTCCATCATGGATTTTCTGAAGATCTCACCCACACATAGGAGAATCCTAGAAGAAGCACTGGCTTCATCTATTGTCTCCACAGATCTTGATGCAAACCGGTTTCAATGGTTAGACACATCACTACCCCACATCTCCTAACATTTTCTGATCAAGACTTCCCAACTCAGCCATCTCATAACCACACACTCCATATTGAAGTCCTTGTCCATAAAAATAAAGTCAAAAGGGTCTTGGTGGATGGGGGTGTAGGGATAAATATCTGTTCACTCAAGCTAATAAAGAATCTGGGATTCTTTGAGGATGTCATTGAAAAAGGTAAAGGTATTATAATTGGGGCATATGATGATTAGGAAAGAGTGTCTTAAGGAACTATTCAACTCCCCATTCAAGTAGGGCTAGCCATCATGGAAACCACATGCTAGGTCCTTGATCTTGATTTACCTTATAATATCCTCTTGGGGCATCCATGGATCCATGGGATGCAAGTTGTCGCATCCACCTTCCATCAATGTGTCAAGTTTCCCTATCAAAATCAAGAGGTCACAACCCATGGTGATTCTGAGCCCTTTTATTATTGCAAGAACCTACAAGCCAAGTATTATAAAATCCCTCAAGTCCCAAAGAATGATGAAGGCCCTACAACTCCATATATAGAACCAACTACTTTAGCCTCCACTTTTGAGACAAAGACACCCTCCATTCCTGAAATTTTATATATCAAAGTCATTATCCAAGACAATGGGTGTGGGGATTACAAAATGAAGAAGAGTGCTTTTGTAATAGGAGAGTTACCTCAATCTCCTAGGTCTCGCAGGTAGCCCCAACCGATTGAAACATCCTCTCAAACCTTTAAAACATACCCCTCCAGGTTCAGATGTTGGGGAGAACTAAGTCGAGAAGTGGTAGATGAAAAATACATATAAATTCTGCTATACCAAGATGAAAGGCCCGTGCTTGATCTTCCCATGGATGATAGCAACAAAGGACTACAAATGATGCTTGGTATGGGTTATAATAGAAATAAGAAACTTGGGCAGAATGACAATGGTCTTCTAGTACCTATCATTCCTGAGAAGCATATGAGAAATATTGGCCTTGGATGTACCCCTCCAAAAATATCTATACTTGGAAAAGTTGCACCGGTTAGAAAAGTCAAAGCTCCCCCTCAATTTCTAGTATCCACAGGTTTACCCTTAGACAACTATACCTTTGACATAACTGATGTGTATGATGAGGACCCTATAACTAACTTACCCATGCTATTCAAGGATTCCTCCCTTCTCATGATTAGTACCCCATCTTTTGAGTCAAACAACCAAACCCATGAGCTAAACTTAGTCTATCCTCAACTCATCGATTACGACCAACGAGGACCACCAATTTTGGACACATTAAAAAATGAT
Source organism: Sequoia sempervirens (assembly GCA_007258455.2). Lineage (NCBI taxonomy): Eukaryota > Viridiplantae > Streptophyta > Pinopsida > Cupressales > Cupressaceae > Sequoia > Sequoia sempervirens. The sequence continues at coordinate 15,369 of VDFB02326786.1, read as the reverse complement.
GAGGCTCTCTCAGAATTCATGGGATTGCAGGATATTGTACCATGTGGAGATCACAAAGCTAGATTTGACATTGAACTTGAAACACATGCCTATTATGGGGAAACGATTGAATCCTTCAGTCACAAAAGTGAAAATTTAAGAATAATATCTAGGTCTTTGAGTGAAAACGACACTGTGGCACTCTCAAACCCAAAAATAGTAAAAAAAAGGACACATCCAATGGTGAAAACCTCTCTGAGGTGCTGGAGGATGAGGGATTCAATCTTTCCCTTAGTGATATTCATCAAGAGAAGTCAACAATTTTAGTAGAAAAGTGCAATCCAGTCAACCTGGGAACAGAAGAAACGCCACACATCACCTTCTATGTAGAATCACTCTTGACAGAAGAACATGAACTTCTAGCTGCATTCCTAAGAGAAAGAAAGGTAAACTTTGCATGTATGTACGCTGACATGCTTGGTCTTGATCCAAAAGTTGTGGTTCACCATCTAGCTATATATCTAGAAGCAAAACCAGTAAGACAAAAAATGAGAAAGATGCATCCACTAATAACATTTTTGGTCAAGATGGAATTACAAAAGCTCCTAGATGCCAGTTTTATACAACCAGTTGATTATCCAGAATGGGTTTCAAATCTTGTACCTATTTCAAAGCCCACTGGGGGCATCCACATTTGCACTAACTTTAGAGATTTAAACAAAGCATTTCCTAAGGATGGTTTCCCTCTCCTAAACATAGATATGATTGTGGATATGACAGAAGGACATGAAATGCTATCACTAATGGATAGATTCTCAAGGTATAATTAGATCATGATAGCTAAGGATGACCAACACAAAATGGATTTCACTTGTCCATGGGGGACATATTACTGGAACATGATGCCATTTGGGTTGAAAAATGCAGGGGCTACCTATCAAAGGGCCATGAATTTAATCTTCCATGATATGATTCACAAAACTGTGGAAGATTATGTGGATGATATACTAGCCAAATCAAAGAAATGTCGGGATCACATACTAGCTCTAAGCTCCATCTTTGATAGGCTAGAAGAGTATAAGGTCAGAATCAATCCAAAAAAGTGTCTTTTGGGTAAAATCAGGCAAGTTACTAGGATACATTGTATCTATGAGAGGAATCAAGACAGACCCTGCCAAAATCAAAGCAATCTTCAAGATGGGAGGCACCAAGAACCTTGAAGCAGTTAAGGGGTTTGCAAGGAAGACTCCAATCCATTTGCTAGTTTATAGCACAGTTAGCAGATAAGGTTATCCCATATTCTCATCTACTCCACAAGGGGGTAGCATACAAATGGGACGAGAAATGTGACTAGGCTTTCAACAAAATCAAGGAGTATTTTCTTACACCACCAAAATTCTAGGCAAACCCTTGATCCTATATATATCGGCAACAACAGTAACCCTTGGCACTCTCTTAGCACAACATGATGAAAATGGGAAAGAGAGAGCTATTTACTACATTAGTAGAACCATGGTGGGACATGAGTTGAATTACACATCCATTGAGAAGGCTTGCTTAGAGTTGTGTTCGTGACACAAAATTTTAGGCACTATATGCTAGCACATTAGATAAAACTCATTGCCAAGATAGACCCCCTCAAGTATCTGCTTTTTAAAGCAACGCTCACAGGGTGAACAACTAAATGGGTCATGATCTTGATAGAACACAACATTGAGTATGTAGAATAGAAGGCCATTAAAGGACAAGTAATTGCAGATCAACTAGCAGAAGCAGTGATATATTCAGAGAACCCACTTGTATCAGAGTTCCTCAATGAGTCAATATTTAACCTAAGCGTGGAAGATCACTGGAAAATTTACTTTAATGGATCCTACACACAACATGGGTTAGGAGTAGGAATCTTCTTCATTACACCACAATGAGATTGCATACCTAAATCATATAAGTTGTCTTTTCCTTGCACAAATAATATTGCAAAATATGAGGCTCTTGTCATAGGTTGAGAATTGTAGTACAATGGTAGATCATGGCACTCAAGGTCTATGGAGACTCGTAGCTTATCATCAACCAGGTCAATGATGAGTACCAAACAAAGGATGACAAGTTGACCCCATATAAGAAATTTGTAGAAAGCCTCAAAGAGTTCTTCATTGATATCACATTTGAGCAGATACCAAGAACAAATAACAGAGTTGTATATGCTATGGAAACAATTGGATCACTACTGGATATCCCATGCAACGTCCCAAAGCAAGAATTCCTTGTAGAACAACTTCTCATACTAGCATTCGAGGTACTAGAGTCTAAATTTGTGTGTGAAATCATTGGTCTTGGTGATCCCTAGTATCATGATATATACACCTACTTGAGAATAAGATTCCTTTCTACTGATATAGCCCTGAACATTAAAAGAACATTTGTCAAGAAGTCATCCTGATTTGTTATCTTAGGAGACACCCTATACCGTAGGAGTATTAAAGGAACCCTTTTACAATGCCTAAACATTGAGGAAGCTTTGACTGCTTTAATCGAGGTACACAATGGCATTTTTGGGTCACATTCAAGTGTTACGACCTTGGCTAAGAAATTGCTAAGGACTGGGAACTATTGGCCTACAATGGAGAAGGAAGCTCACAACTATGTCCAAAGGTGCTTGCAGTGTCAATATCATGGAGATCTCATCCATGCACTAGCTCAGGAGCTCCACCTAATCATAACACCTTAGCACTTTTCACAATGGGGGATCGATCTCGTCGCAAAATCACCCTCACTTCATCTAGTGGACATAAGTTCATCATCATTGCCATGGAGTACTTCACGAAGTGGGTAGAGGCCATTCTCATGACCTATATCACAGGAAAGCATATTTCCAAGTTCATCCTGAATTACCTAATTTTCTGCCATGGTGTCCCTCAAGCCATTATCTCAGATAATGTGACACCTTTAAAAAACCAGGATGTTTGAGACCTATGCCAAAATTTCAATATCCAACATCGCTTTTCCACTCCATACTACCCCCAGGGAAATGGCCAAGCATAAGCTACCAATAAAATAATCTTGAAAATCTTAAAGACACGATGTTGGTTGTGAATGGAACCTATAGTTGAATCTTGCCCTATGGGCCTATCGAACAAGTGTCCACACACCTACAGGTGAAACTCCATTATCCTTGGTCTATGGATCAGAAGCCATCCTTCCCATTGAGATCGAACTCCTCTCCTTGAGAATATCATTGCAAAATCTCATCACTGATGAAGAATATCGGGTGTCACGATTAAACGAGTTGGAACTACCGGATGAGCGGTGCATGGATGCCTTAAACCATTTGCAAGTCTACCAAAACTGTCTTAGGGGCATATCAACTATCAACACCCGAAGGGGAGCTCAGGATCCCCATGAATAGATCCCATCTTAAAAGTTTTTATGCCTAATCTTATAGGGTATAACCAAAAATCCAAAAATTAGAAAAAGTATTGAAAAAATGCAAGAAAGAGAAAAATCATCCTTCTAGTGAAAACCACTTCAGTGGTGCTTTGGGCAAGTACCTTGGTGAAAACTTGAAAAATAGGCACCTCATGTAAAAAAGGAACTTTCCATCCACCATGATCTCTATGGCTTGTTCTACATCATCCATCCATCATGCTTCCATATCTCCATCCATCATCCATCCATGTCCGCATCATGGCCTTGTCTTGTGTTTGTATCATGATCCCTCCTAGTACTACTTGACCCATTTAAGGTTAAATTGTCCCACTATATTAGAGTACTATTGTATCACATTAGTATAATTTTATACCTATACATCGACCGATTCGGTGGTATATATTCTTGAAGTCTTCCTTAAAATCAAAAATCCAAAAACATCAAAAAATCCAAAAACATTCATAAAACCATAAAAAATCCAAAAACATTCAAAACATATCAAAAATCCAAAAACAGCCAAAAAGTCAACAAAAAAGTCAAAAATAGCCATTCCGGGTCGGAACTACCGTCTTTGAGCTCTGAACGTAGGAAAGGTTTATTTTTTATCATCCCCCGAGACACCTAGGTCAGTCCTTTAAGAGTTTGTCATAATAAATTGGCAATCCATTTGTGCGTATCTCATCAATAATCAAGTCTATGTTAGTCAAACTACATGCTCTTTGCGTGTATAACGTAGGCAAGGCTAATCTTTGATCACCGAGGCCCCTATATGATAGGTCTTAGGTTAGGTTCTTAGTCAAAATCTTAGAAAACCCAAAATATTGGAAAAATTGAAAATCAAACATTTGTAAACATATCAAAAATACCAAAAACAACCTCAACATTTCAAAACACCAAAAATCCAAATATTTGAAAAAATCCACCCATCCCATTTCACAATCACTTGAAATAAACCTCCAATCATAATAAATCAATAATCACCCTCAACCTTTGGTGAAACAGTCAAAAACAAGTCTAGTAGGTTACAAGTGAAAACTCAAACGCCAAGGTCTCAAGTCTAGGTCAATAGGTAAACAAGTTGGTCAACTCTTGGTATTAATTGCCTATCATTCAATCAGTCTCAAATCATCTGATAACATCATGTCCTAGGATGCATCCTTCCTACAATGGACATCAACATCAGACATCACCGTAGTTTAGTCTTGGCTAGAGGTATGAAGAACATTAGCTTGTTTGATTTACTTGATCTTTGTCTTTTGAATTACCCTATTATGCTCATTCCAATGACCTCTTGATGATGTCCAAACAAAGGGATTTAGAGAGAAAGGAATGGGGCAACGATCGTTATCTTTTATTTGTTGTGCTTGTTGGATGTTCTTGTAATATAACCTTGGTCATTCCTACTTTGTTTGGTCTGTAGGGAGGGTATTTTAGGTGTCTTGTTGACCACATAGGAAGGCTTTCCTTTCTATGTTTTGGTTCGAGATGTTTGGAATATCTGAACTGCATTTTAAATAATGTTTCATATGCCAGGTGTGAACATGAGTACTCCTATCTAATTTTCAAGTAAAATTCTATCACACTAGGTACAACACCATCCTGGTTCTATACACCTTTATGCATCCTGTCTGTGTGTGTTATCAAACATAAGGTGAGTAAGCCATTTAAAAATCCCAATTCTTGATACGAAAAGCATCATTATCATCATCATCCTCATCTCTAATAAAGTCTCGTAGATCATGGACTTGTTGGATCCTCTTGTCATCATCTCATTTATTCTTTCTTCTCTTTGCGCTAACATGGTACCATGACAGTTATTCAAAACATCACCAATGTATCCATCTTGCATCCATAAACTATTAGTATGTTGCATATCATATCATAAATAGGAAACACTGATCATCTCACATGCATTGCATTCTCATCATTGCATAATATAGATTGGTTACTCTAAGCATCTCATAAACCATACATGCATCCATTGCATAATCATAAAAGCATCATCATATCATCCATATAAGCATAATCATATCATCCATATATGCATCATCATATCATCCATACATGCATCATCATATCATACATGAAAAGATAATAAAAAAGAAAAAGAGCATGTCATAACATCCCATACATCACATAACCATAACATATAACATCATCCATTAGGGGAATAATATAGATCTATTAGTCTAGGCACATTAAAATCATTTGCATATCATAAAAATTTGCATCCATACATCCATACTCCATACATCATCATCATAAAAGTACATGGAAATAATACAAAAAAGGAAATACATCCATAGCAACCATAAAAATTTGCATGGGCGTACATCACATCATATCATATAGAATTACATCACATCATATCATATAGAATCACATTTCACATGAAATACATCCATCCATAAATGCATAAATAAAGTAGACATATCTCATAATGAATCGATCATATCGTATCATATATCAAAAAATGTAACTGTCATGGTACAAATCAAGATCATGTGTATGAATCAGTATATAATGCCCACGAGGCTATAAAAAATGGAGCCCATGGATCTCAAAAGGAATCAAGTGCTGATCAAAACTGTATGAGCTAGCCTTGGTGGTTGCTCCCCACACCTACTTGTCTCTCAACCCGATCATTTGTCTGTCTCATGCCGGTCTGGTGAGAGTACTTTGGTACCCGAGCTTCCACGAGTATGACCTGCTGATAGTGAAGCCTGTAATACTCGACCTCTCATACAACCTTGTGGTATATCCGTATAGGAACTGTCCTACCTTGAGATGAGGAAGCCATGCTCTCCAGCTGCTGCCTCTTGCCGACCTCTTGGGCCAACTGTAGCTCTGTCGCCTACCTCTATTGGTGCTCGTGGTCTCTCTCTGTCATGAGGGCTTGGAATTGCTACTTATCTTGGTCCCTCTCTATTGTAACTACCTGTAACTATCCTAGCAGCCCTTGAATCTTCCCTTGAAGTTGTTGTATCTGGGCATCTCGTGGGTCTGACTGTGGTGGCTGAGGTGGCTATAGGGGCTGCTGGTCCCTCTGTGGGTCTCTCAGGGCATCTCTTTGATCTCTCTAATCTGGGTGTCATGGAGGTGGGCCACCTCCTCCTCCTCCAACTCCTCCTCCTCCTCCATGTGCTCCTAGGACCTATCCTACCTGCCCCCTCCTTGCTGTCCTACCTCGGGGTGTCCTCCGAGGAAGTGCTACTCCTAGAACTATAAGCCATAGTGGGGGCCTAAACTAGTCATCATCGGCACATGTAGTGCTAGGATCTGCCTGTCCCTATGTGTAGGCCCTTGGCTTAGCCACCAGCTGCCTGAAACTATCGACCACATTAGACGTTGGGATCATCCGGCTCTAGGTGGTCTCCCTTGATGTCTCCATGAAAATGGCCACGTACTAATCATTGGGCCTATCGTGCACATCTTCGAACTATCGAGCCACTCGATCTAGTAGGTAGTGCTCAATTATGGTATGCTCACGCCCCTACATAAGCCGATCTTTCCGAGCATAGAAGAGCTCTTGTAAATCATCGTACCAAGTAGGCATTTGTAACCATGGTATCCAAGTAAACACTATCATCTCATCGATCACACAACACTAGTGAGGTAGGCCTAGCTATCCTATATGTCTAAAGGTGAGGCTGCCCCTGTACCTCCAAATTGCTGGGTCGTTAGGCTCAACATCGACCACAGTAACCCTCGGTCGAAGCATGACTATGTGCTCCCAGACCCAAATATGTAATAATGTGACACCGACACCAATCACTCGGCTATCACAGTAGGTGAACTCATGTAGATCATGATATAATGAAGCCAACATCACTGGTCCCCAAGCAAAAAGTGTCCTCTAAAAGAGCATCCACTCCCAAGCTAGAAATATTTTCCCTGTTGGTTCAGAGCCACTAGTCCTCATATAATCACAACAATGATCAATCGAAAAGTCGGCACTCAACCTCTATAATACTCCAAATTGATTTGACCCTCAAAGAGTGAGCTCTTCGAACCCCATAATCCCAAAGCATGCATCGCCATCGACATCTGTGTCATAGATCACTCGCTCGCCATGGATTGGTAACCGCAAAATACGCTAGACATCCTCTAGTATAACAATAGCCTCACTGATAGGAAGGTGAAAGGATGAGATCTCGCTATGCCACCTCTCGGCTAGTGCGGTCATCATTGCCAAATGGGTCCTCATGGTGGGTGCATAAGCAACGTACCATAGGCTGATCTCACCAAGGTTATCCTATCGCAACTCGTGCAAATTGCTCAATCTGCTCAGCACCAAGGGTCAATGCTCATGTGAAATCATAGGCTCCCTATCCTCTTGCACTCAAGAGGCCACAACGTCAAAATTCATAAAAAAATCTAACCTCGTTTGGAGTTTGCGACACAAAAACAATGAATACGTCATTATTTGCAAAGGCGTCACCCTTTGGAAACTCCAAAATACGATGCTTGACCCCTTCAAATTGCAAACTGGGCCGCAACATTGCTATTTGCACACACAGGCCCTTTTGACCTGAAAACCCTAAAACCTAACTAAATCGCAGCGTCACCATTCACAATGGTGTCACCATTTGGAGTTTGCAACCCTAAAGATAAATTGTGGCACAACTTCGCAATACATAGTAGCGGTGCTATTTAATCCATAGTGTTGCCGATTTTGCAGTTTTAACATCTCTATATTGCGATGCTGGACCTTTGGACCTTTCAAAACGTAATAAATGCACTTGAAAAATGAAACTAAAGGTCAAGTTAAGATCACATACCGCTGGTCCTATGCTTGGAGGTCTCTAGTACACTCGAACTCGCTTAGAAATGTGTCAAGGAAGCACTCTTTGCGTAATTCTGCAGGAGAGTCAAAGCTCAAAATGAAGGAATTCTCAAAGTGTGAATGCAAAAATGAATAGAAAGTGACCCCTCCAAGGCTATTTAAGCATGAAAATTAGGGTTTTTTCCCCTTTTTAGCTGTCAAACTAGGGTTTTGCGCCCCGACCCAATTTTTTCCCAACCAAATCTTGTTTCAAGTCCTTTTCTTGTGTTTTGGCATATTTTCGGCATCTTGGAGCCTTTTTGAAACCCGTCGCTAACTTCTTTTTCCTTCTTTTGAGAAATCAACAAAAAATCCAAATTTCGTCCGATCTCGAGGTAGTATAACAAAGATAATTCTTCTCACGAGGGCAAAGAAGTAGCATCCTAAAAGTCAATTTTTTTTGAATTTTGATCTTGGTAGCAGTTATTCCTTGAACCAATGCAACACGCATTGCCCAGGAAAAATGTGAGCCAAATTATCCTGATTGATATTGTGCACTCAATCCTGATTTACTAACATCAATTCTTCCTGAATCACTTCTTTACTAACCAATTAATTGAATAATCCTTATTTAATTAATTCATTGGGATTCCTCTTTTAATTAAATAAATAAACTTTATTTGATTAAATCATAATTCCTCTTTGGTTAAATAAATCAATTTTATCTAATCAAATCCTAACATTCCTCTTCTGATTAAATAAATCATTTTATTTAATTCATCTCCTTTAAATTGAATAAATTAACCTTTATTTGATTTAAATCTAATTTTCTTCATTTAATTGAATAAATCAAACTTTATTTAATTAAAATACTAATGTTCATTATTCCTCTCATTTTGATTTAAATGAATCTAAAATCTAAATCAAATGTCATATCAACTAATTTCATCTAAAGTTAATTAAATCCTAATTAACTCTAACTCTAATCTTCAAATCCTCTAGCTTTTGCAACTTGCACAAGTAAATCAATTTATTTGATTTATTAATTCTTCTATTTCCATTCAAAAATGGCATCTCTTTGGAATATTCCCTCAATTTGAAATCTCCCTCCCAAAAGGACTTGTCCTCCAACATGGCATTTATAGATCTTACATGTCCATTTTCTTGAGCCAAGTGGCATTAACTCATCTTTCAACTCTTCCTCCACAAGCCATATTTTGAATTTCAAATTCCACTTAATTGCATTAATTTGCACATTGATCAAAATGTGCTCCACCTCTCTTCAATAGCATGTTGACAAGTGACACAATGCCATTGGTCTATCTTTAATCCCACATCCTTCATGTTTCTCACTTCTCCATCCTTCATTCCTATAAATGGAGGACTCCTCTATTGATTTTGGATCCACAACTTTATGCAAGATTATGATCTACAAATTTAGAGCAAGTTCATCCACCATTTTCATAGTTTTTCATCAATCTTAGCTAGGTTATTGGAAAATTTCATCAAAGAGCACACAATCATCATCAAGATCATCAAAGCTTTGCAAGGAATTGGGAAAGGGCTTCTTTCCATATCAAAGAAGCACCAATTCCCCCATGGGATGCTGGTTTGAATGTTTTGAACAAGATTTAGTAGCTTTCATTTGATTAATTTTGCTTTATTTCTCGTTCTTGGAGTTTGAATTAATTGCATGGGGAATGTTTGTTTTAGATTTGTTTATTGACGAACATTGGATTGTTTGATCATGTTTGAGCAGGTCTAGACCAACCATTCACAGTATTCCTTTCATTTGTTGGCTAGAGGGGAAGTTCAAAGCATGGTGCAGGGAAGAAGCGTGACATGGCTGGAAGGATTTAAAACTGTTCATGGAGTTGATGAAGGTTGAAGCCATAATTGAAGAGGTGAAGGCTGAAGTGGAGATGATGGGAAAAGTGGAGGAAAACCAACATAATCCAAAGGTGAAAGCAAAGAGCAAGGCCGAGGAGGAACCGGGTAGTGCAAAGTGAAGAAAAATACTTTCTCTGTTTTGTGTTCGAAGTTTACTTTTATTTCTTAAGCTAGAATTAGAAGGTCGCTAGACTGTATAGGGAATGAAATGGGTGTTTTATGTTTAGGGTTTAAAAACTATTTAAGGTTCATGGTGTTTTTTGAAGGTTAGCCTAGATTTTGTAAATGCTGGCAGTACAAGGGTAGAGGAAGTTTTTATTTTTGAATGTTAAAGTGCCTTAGGGATGAGCAATCTAGTTTTTGATGGTTTTTGGTTTGAAGATGAAAATATGAACTTATGTAATTTTGTTTTTTCAGCAATACAATTATACTCCTACTGCCGACCAAAAAAAAATACTAAATTTAATATTACTAATTTTTTAAAGATTCAATGTGTAAGTGCTTCAAATTTTCAGTTAAAGTGTGACAAATTCTAAAAATTAGGAAAAACACCACCCAACTTGTATGACCCATGAGGGATAACAATACTCTATGAAAATGTTGGTAGTACTAGCATACATATATTAATTATTAATATATATATATAAATAAATACGCTGAGAGTTATTATTATCAAGGCACCTATTTTCATCATTTTTTCTCAGTGCACTAAGTGCCTCGAAAAGGATAACTCTCGACGTATTTTATATATATTAATAATTAATATATGTATACTAGTTAACATTCATTTCAAAAATAATATATATGATTTCATTATATTTTTCATCATTGTTTATTTCAATTCCCATATATAAGGCTACACATTAAAATTAAGTGGAATTTGTCCCCAAACTTACAATGTAATATTTTTGTTAAGGGTAGTTCTGTAAGTACTTGATTTTAGGTTTTATAAAGATTAACTTAAAATCATACAAACTTGTATATAGGAAAACATAACATCAACATCAACCATTTGCATTTAATTAGAACACACATACTTTTAATTTGTTAATAAAAATTAAATAAATGAATGCACTCGTAATAATTGTTGAATAATATTTGTATAATTATGAAAATAATTATTACAAATTCAGTTACAATAACATACTTTTTTCTTCAACACATTCTAATAAATAATAATGCTTATGTTTAATAAATAATTAGTAGTTTTTTAACTCTTGTTAAATAGCTACCTTAAAAAATGCTTACATCTTCATTAACATTCATTTCAAAAGTAATATATATGATTTCATTATATTTTTCATCATTGTTTATTTCAATACCCATATATAAGGCTACACAATAAAATTTAGTGGAATTCCTCCCCAAACTTATAATTTAATGTTTTGATTAATAGTAGCTTTGTAAGTATCTGATTTTAGATTTTATAAAGATGAACTTAAAATCATACCAAATTGTATATAACAAAACATAGCATCAACATCAACCATTTTCATTTAATTAGAACACAAACACTTTCAATTTGTTAAAAAAAAGTGTTTCACTTAGTTAAACGTTTATGCAATGGTAATAAATTTTAAACAATATTCAAAAAATAGTGGAACAATCTTACAACTTATGTATTATTATCAATTCATAAATTTTAATAAATCATCAAATTTACTATTAAAAACAACTAAGAACAATATAAAGGCAAAAAACACATCAACTAACTTAGACATATCCACTGAGTTTATTTGAAATGTTTGAAAACATTGTTAACAAGATATACATTCAAGCATTTGAATGTAAGGAAGCCTAGAGCTTAGCAATTGTATCTAATAAAGCTTTGCTTTCAAATGAATAATCAATTTATTTTTATTTTTATGATAGTGCACTTAATTCTTTGTTCATCATTATAAGTCTCTCTTTTCACTTTAAGTTTAAATATGTATTTGTTGAAAATGACCTTTTGTATAATGTGTCCAAACTTAACATCATCTTGTTCTTCATGCTTCAAAATGTTCAATTCTTTTTTCATAACACCCATAATTTCTTTTTCCACTTCTTTAAAAGCAGTAATCCAAGTGAAAGTAGTATGGTCTTGCACTTTGCATTGAAGTATATATCTATAATCACATCCAGGGAAAATTTTTATCACATCTTCCACAATACCAATTACCATTTCCATTAGTGTTCACATTCTTTTTGCATTGCCTACCTCTAATTTTCAAGGGGCAAGCTGTATAACAAAAAATGTCTACCTTTATGAAAGATAAGGTAGCTTTTATCGCTATCCAATAAGGTTTATCAAATTTACCAAGTTCCTCATCCTCTATTTGTGTGATACTTTTTAACATTTTATCTTCTCTTGCAGATGAGATTTCCTTTGTAACAGAATGAGAATTAAGATTCTTCCCTTTTGTATCAAACCAAAATATCAATCGTTGTGACTCTGGAAGATCTGGAGTTATAAGAAGTTGGGTTGTAGTAATTGTTCCCATAGATTTTCCACCAAAATCACTAATTCGTTCGACCTTTATAGCAAGAATGGGGAAAGTTCCTAAATCACACATTTCTTGGAGTTGTTGGCCTTCCTTATTACAAAAACCACCTCACATTGTTAATTCCACCATAAAACCTGACATGTCTTCTAGTTGAAGGGTTCTTTTTTGAGTTTGTGTGGCATTCTTTTTGAATATTGTGTTTGGTGTGTCAATTGACAAAACAACACCAATGATATCAACCATAGAATTGCTTTTCATGTTCTCAATTTCACTTATTGGTGTAAAATGGAATTTTTGTTTTGGTATAAAGCTATCCTCTTCCAAACACAACTCAACTATTGAATTACTTTCTAATAAAATTTCCCATTCATTCTTTAAATGGTTGAAATTCTTTTGTGCAGGTTTGAGTCTCCCTTTTGAGATGATAAACACTTTCCTAGTTTCTATGTGATCATAAAACATGTTACTTTTATTTCACCACCATCTGAATCAACCAAGTCAAAATTGAAAACTTTTCCATCTCCTTTTGCATTATTAAAATGACGAAGTTGTCCCTTTGTAGTGACTCTCGCCTTTATTGACCATCTATTCTGGTACGGATTCAGTGCTGCAATAAGAATGATTCTTGTAGGAGGTTCATTTTTTCTAGCAATTGGGTGATCATATGGATTGTTGATAGGATTCATGCCTGAGTCATCATAATATAAGAAAAATATTATTCAATAGAATTTGAACATGCCCACAAAAATGGAAGAGAATAAAGTTTGCATAAATTTAAACAATTTAACCATTTCTATAAGAGAAAACAAACATTAAAATAATAAAAAGTACATGACAAAAGATAACTATTGTGATTATACACTATTTAAAATAGTGGAACAGTTGTACAATTTGTGTTATTTTAAAAAGCACCTTATATCCAAATGTATGCAAAGCAATTCAATACATAATTTAACACAACTTATTTACTTCTTGATCAAATAAATAGCTAATATATGATAGTAGGCATTCTTCAATTAGACTTAAAATATGATGTATAAATGATACAAAATTAGTATTTGATGACCTACAACAATATTATTTCTCTACACATTATCCAAGTACACCTAAAAATAATCATAAAGATACATATAATCATATCATTAAAATCATAAAACTAATATCAAACACAAAAATAGAAAAAATCCACTATATGAAAAAACTAAAAACCCTATAATCAATTACAATTTTAAGAATAAAAATATTCGACATCAAACTCTTATTAAAATAAGAATATTAAAAAAATAAAAAAAATATTAAATAATACTTATAGATAAGTATAATATAATTTTTTTAAACACTATAAATTAACAACATTCTAAATACAAATTAAATTTAACAAATGCTAGTGGCTTTAATCTACGCCTCCACATTTTGCATATGTCTATAACTAGCTATTGCACCTTAGTGTGCAATGGGTACGCCGAAGAAGTGTGGAAGATCAATTAGGATAAATTTTGTTGTATTTTTTGCATATATTTATAGGCCATTTAATCTATATTATTGTTACCAGATTTTTTGCCTATGGCTCAATCAGGTAGAAGCTTTTTGCTAGAAAGAAGGAAATGGTACATTTGTCTTAACCTTCTATGTTACATTCAGTCATACAAATGAAATAAATTTACAGGATCATAAGAGTGCAAAAGTATTACATTTATACAGGTGAATGAAGCATAAAAGATTTCACAATCTTTCTGAAATGTAATCTTTATTGAATGTAATTTGATAATTTTGTCCCACACAATGAAGCGGTGAGACTAACTTACTCATTTGATACAAATAGAAACCAAAACATCCATAAATGAGTAAATGCTAGAAACTAAACATGTTTAGAAGGTAACCAGTCATTGCCTGAATGACTGGTACTGAAACTGGATCTGCTCTTTTTTGTCTTGCCTTGCTCCTTGTAGTTCCTTGATCCCTAATTATTGACATCTAGTTTCTTGCATTAAGTAAAGAGATCAATTAGAACATTAAGTTCTAAGCAATGGAAGGTTATGCCCTGAACATGCACATTCACCCATTCATACTTACATTGTTTCCTACATCCATCAAATGTAAAAATTCTGTCATAAGTGTCCATGAAGGCCACAATAAAGGAAAATTGCATCAAGTACATATTTTTTCCTAACTTGTTTGCTTCATGTGTAGCTACAGGTGCAATCATTTATTTGATTCAAAATGAGTGGTGTCAATGTGGCTCCCATGAGGGTTGAGCCCAACTCATGTCATGAAGTTTATATTCTTTCTATAAACATCTAAGGACAATTCCTCTTCGTTGTTCTTAGTGAATTTTGGACATTGGTTCATTGTTTCAACATTACTTGCAAGGATCATGTGATTCAATCCCCGTGTGTTATTCAAGCCTCTGTCATACAGACATTATTTTGAAAATATATGCACATTCTAGTCTGGGACATCAATACATTATTTTCCTAGTTGCTGTATCATGAAAGTGTAAAGAGTAATCATAAGCCACAATAAGTAGTTTAACACATGATGCAACTGAAGGTTTGATGAAAGCAAGTAATAAATGTTAGTAAATGACATTATCAGGGGTTGTTAGTGAAAATAGCTTGCTTCAACTTTAGAAAATGGAAAGGATACAGACTGGGAATTTGTTTCAGCCATTCCTCATGAAATCTTATTTTTACTTTGTCTATGCACAGTCTTATCATAGTAAAAGTAATTATATCAATAGCTGGAATGTGTAACATGTGTAAAGTCCTATGCTTTTCCAAGTGGTGTAACAGTTGATACCATGGTGTATGTGAATGCGAATAA
>VDFB02326785.1:0-24928 GCA_007258455.2 Sequoia sempervirens | reverse complement strand
GCGATTTCCATATTAAATTCCTCGGCCCTTCTCTAAGTCATGAAGTTTATAGTGAGAAAGATGATTCTCCTAATCATTAAAATAACCCCGGAAAAAAATACCTAATTTAACTGTGACCCATCACACATTTGATTAGATAGTATACCAAAACCATCAATCTTATGATTGTCTCAACTTCAACACACCCGGCTTTCTTGTAAAGCCAATATTTTCGAAAGTGAAGAAGAACAAAATAGGGGAGAGGAACCAGTACCTGAGCATGCTTTAATAGTTGTGATAGAAGTTGTTTATAAAATGTCTAATAATTTTATCAATATTGGACCAATAGTTGTGACTTTAAAGTTGTTAGTGTTGATGGTGACTACCCATAATTAAACAAAATGTATTCTTTTGACCTAAAAATCAACCAATCATGCGATTCCACATCAGTGCTCAATAAAACATTATGTGAATGCACTAGTTTTGGTCTCACTTTTTTTTTGGGCCTTTTTGGACACCTTGACAAAAGCATGCTGATGTGGGCCCTGAAACCTTAGTTATATGCAGGGACTCTGCCAAGCAAGCTACTTTAAAAATTGGGAGGATTTGAAATTTCCACGTAGGGATACTAGAAGCTGGGGTTAGGTGTACAACCACCGGTCCTTCTCCCCTAATCCTCAACAAATTCTCTTTAGATTCAATTCTGACATTATACAATCTGAACACAATACAATTATTCAATCAAACAACACCTGCAACTCTGAAGATAAAATCGTGAAATTATCTCAACAATCGATTTAAGCACAGGCATAATTCCTGACTTTGGAACTATAAGCCATCATCCAGGGTATTTCTTCCAACACCGTAGATGATATGATATTCTCTGTGAGACAAAATTCTGGAAAAATATCCAGCCAAATTCCTGTTTCACAAAACCAAATCCAACCTCCTGAAATGAACGAACTCAATTCTTTTATTTTCCTCCTCCATGTAACTCCTGGTGACTGTTCATATTTCTTTTCTCTTTTAAATTTCAGTTGTGACTTAATTTCAAATTTGTATTTAGTAAGTCACATAAATATAATATTATAATATTATTTAATTACTAATATTTCTTTCTGAGTTAACTTTTGGAGATAAAATATTAAGTAATTAAAATAATATTATATTTTTCTCCATGTGAAAAGCGGGACATTACATTGGCCAGTTAGATGACTATAGAAACTTTGCAAAGCTTTTGTTTGGCGTCTTTTCACAATAATAAAGGAAATGTTTAGGTCTGTCTATAGATAAGTAAGTAGACTTATTTAACATTCTGCAAATTGCTATTTCTTTGAATACATGTGTAGAACCTAGTTTACTTATGTATTCTAAGAGGTATATTCTTCGGTGAAACCTTCCTTAAGGTGTCACAATGAGGTTTCCATCATTACATGTTTTGAATGAATCCATGACTCTGTTGCCCTACTGAAATTGGCACCAGTCTGCTATTGACACCACCTCTCATCACCCCAACACATTAAAACAAATCAATCATAACCACTTTCCTTCAATTGTGTTGTATTAGTTTGTTATGCTTCCATGCATGAGTGCATAACAACAATAGGGGTTGTTCATCAGTATTTTACACACTCTACACGATAAGCCTTTTCTGCTATATAAAGGTGCATAGTGTTGCATTTCTAAACTAGAACAAAGGTACGTTGTGACAACTAGAAATAGGGTTATATCGTGCAATGGGTATGATTTATGGCAAGGTAGCTGTTTAGTTCCAGTAATATCATATAACTCAGCACCTCAGTGATTCCCCCCTTGGTCTTGTAGAACCAAAAGTGAAGGAGGTCCTAGCCACCTCAACAATTGGTCCTAGGTTGCCCAACCTAAGCATAGGTTTTGTGGTACTCTTCCCAGGTTTGACACACCTAGCAATTGGGAGACTATGCATCCTTTGGGATTTGGGACTTACAACTTAGATCACCAACAAATTGGCATTGTTGCTAGATATATGTTATTCTAGTTCTCATCTTGAAGACCTCTGGAACTGACAACAGGGAGACAATCCTTGGTACTTCGAATTTTATTTTATCTCTTCCTAGTGAAGGGTGGCGAATCTGTTTTAGTCAACCCGGAACTAACAATCAGATTAAAAGACTTTGTGATGGAGAGAAGAAGGCAACCTAAGTACTAGTAGGAGCAAGGAGAAGCTTCCACCAATCCACAAAGACATCCAGCATGGGAAGCTTAGAGTAATGGTAAGTCATTTAGACCTACCTATACAGTTTCAGAAGTTAGCACTTTAGGTAGAAATAATCTATTTATTGATTCAAGAGATCAATACCTATATACTTTTGAAGACGTAAATGATAGTCACATAATAAAAAATAGAGAAATATGTATAGGTCTGATTATGGAAGTATAAATGATATGGTTGTTGGTAGAAGGGACATGGATAGATCTTGTATTGCATATCCTGTTTATTGGTCCTCTTTTCCCAACACATCTTATGATTGTAATGATGAAGTAGATGAATTGATAGATCGACTTAGCTAGGAGAAACTAAAACAATTGGCGGTTGTTGACCAATAAGAGGCTCAATTAAAAACAAATCATGTGCTTCTTGGTAGGATGAACAGGGATATACATTATATGTCCAAAATTTTGGCATGAGTTATCTAGATGAAGAAATATATGATACTGGCCCATATCCTCTTCCTCCCAGGACATCATATAGAGAAGATGTTGAACATGATGAGACGTGGTCTTGCCTAAAGTAAAAGCACCATCAACATCTTGCAAAGCTCAAATTGTAGAAGGTTCAACTTACCACTCCCATGAATCCAAATGTCCTCTCAATGAGTAGAGAGGAAAATCATTATGAGGATGAATATCCATGCTGTTCATTAGCCCAACATCAAATAAAAATTCATGTTCAGACCTACATGCATCCATACTTGAAAAGAAGTGAAGGATAGAAGACCTTAATGAGCTTGAAAATGAGTGTGAAGAAAGAATCAAAGGCATTGCAATCCAATGTCCATCCTATTGCTACAAAAGGTCAGGCTACTCAATCCCCTCTTATTCCTTTGGACACTCTTTACAAACAACTAGACATATCCTGGGATGATTATGAAACAGGAATCATGATAGGCAGGGTCGACAACCAGATGCCTAGATTTGATGGGTATGATATCAATGAAGGGGGCACACATGTTGGTGCATTTTCAAAATTTATGGAAAATTTTCAATTTGAAGATGAAGACACGTGGATGAGATTTTTTGTGATATCCTTGCATGGAAAGGCACTAAGGTGGTATGAAGGTTTTCCAAAGCATTCCTTTGCTTCTTGGAATGACCTTGTGGTTGTATCTGAAGAAGAGTTTGCATTGCATGTTGACTCTGCTATCCTTGTCCAAGAATTAGGAAACATCAAGTGGCAAGAAAGAGAGTCTAGTATGGACTTCAGCCACAGATTTGCGGTTTCCCTTTCCAAGATCCCAAAAAGTTTCAAATATAAAACACTTATTTGTATTGATATGTTCTTTGAGGCCTATGAAGCTGGTCTAGGTTCAATACGGGAAGAATTTAATTTGGTAAATATATAGCAAGCATACAAATTCCTTGATTGCAAAATCATTATCCTCAAATATGTAGGTTTTTGGTAATGAATAGGTTGCTCTGGACAATGATGACATGGATATTGAATCAAGTTTGAGCACAATATCAAGTGATGATTGTGCTTGCAGGCCGGTAGAGGGAGATGTTGGTGCACTATGTGACAACAGTACAGATGAAGATGACAGTGTTTGCACCTACCTTCAGTTGGATCAATCATTCATGGATGATAACAACGAATTGATAAATGATAATTTCCAGTTTGAGAGTGAAAAAATTGACCTTGATGTTTAATGTAGCAGAATGGACAAGGGAGCTGTGTGTGCAAGTGAAAAATTAGATGAATCAACTCATGGAGTTGATTATACAGAGCATACACAAGTTTGTGATAAAAGTGGTGAACAAGAAAGTATTTTCTTGTTTGGTATCTTACCCTCCTTTGTTCCATTATTTATTTATTTTGGAGCTGCTAATGATGTTTGTTTGCATGAGGAAAATTAAGGTGGTTGCACTCAATGATAAAATTGCTGAGGTAAATACTAGTGTAGTTACTGATTTTCAATTTGAGGACCTTTCCTTTGAAGAATGTGAGGTTGGTGACCATGTGAATGTATATGAGACCCTATGTATTTGGTGCAAGACATGTTGTCTTCTTCATGCAGAGCACACTTTAAAAGGGTCATATGAAGATGTTGCTACATTAGTGGATGTGGAAGAAGAAATGTGCCACATGCCTGATTTGAGTAACACCAATAACACAAGTTGCCAAGAAAAAATTGAAACAGCAAGACAATTTGAAGAATTTAGTTCTTCACTTGAGACATCTCATGGTTCGCATTATGATGTTGATAATGGTAATGAAGAAGTGGATCAGCTATATGATCTAGACTTGGAGGTTGTCAGCATGTTGGACAGTGAGGTATGCTAGTTGCTTGTTGTCCCTAAGATTAGCTGAGTTGAGTACGAAATTTTTCTTCATGATGAAGATGCAGCTCTTGATGTGGTGGATGATGGCATGCCTGAGTTTGAGTATTTCACTTAGGCCCAACGTACAATTTGTGATGATGTTGAACTGCAACATATATGCCAAAGAGAAGATCAACATGTTGTAGCCCAACTTGATATTGTACCCGACCTTGAGGCATTCCAATTTGGGATGCGAGATGATTTCCTTTGTTGTGCTGAGCAGGGTTATAGTTAGGTATATTTTTCTTTGCAATGTGAGTTGGAAGCATTTTATTTGTGCTTCAATTCAATTGATGAGGTCAATAGGTATGATGTAGTTTGTGTTTTTGTTGAGGCTGACCTCATTCTTCAAGTTGTGCCCCCATACTTCAATGATATATCAAGGCATGATTCAGAAGCTTATTTTATGTGGTTGCCTTGCAATGGAAAGGTTAATTGTGGAGCTATCCTTCACTCGTTTGGAGGCAATCATAAATAAATGCATGCAAGCAAAAGCCCACATTTAATGCAACTTGATGAAGATAGTTTTGGGTTGAAGGAGATCAGTTCCTTCAATAGACTTCTCTTTGTCAAAGGCAAGTGGATGGATCAACTTGTTCAAGGCCATGTGCCATGGGTATATATGTAGGGCCTGACTTGCAAAATAATGTGGTAAGTTTTATGTACAGCCATAGCTTCAATGTCTATGTGCCTCTATGTCATTGGTTGCAAGTTGTTCTTCCTTATATATATTGTGTTTTGTCTCATATACACTATTGAGTTTGTGTAGTCATGACCCTTGTTTGTCATGATGAAGTGTAAGTTAGTCCCAATCCCTTTTGTTCCCCTTTTTTGGTCTGCTCTCGAAGATTTGGATTCTTGTTGTGCCTACAAGAGACAAACGTCCCCAACTTGGGCCAATGTTTGCACCCGAGTTTAATGTCTCATTTCTCTTTGTTCTACTCCTGTGTTGTGCATATGACCCTATCTCACCCACCATTGGTAATCGATATGAGAAATCTCCAATTGGGTCCCCTATGTTGAAATATTGTCAAAGGGTTTTCACTCAAAGTGCGTTCATCAAAAATCCCATAGTATAATGTGTTAATGGGGTGCTTTGTGGTCATTACCTAGTTATTTGGCCTTTCCTTGGGTGTTTTCGAGCTTATCTCTAAGTCCCTAGTTCCTCTAAGTTCCCTTTCTAGCATTCACTCCGCCCTCGTAGGTGCTTCTTAGTTCCCTCTCGAACCTTGGGACTTGATGAGAACTTTAGACCTAAGTTTAAGCTCCCATTTCCCTTTCCTGCCACCCTTCGATCCTGTGCAACCTTACCTTTCATTTCGTCACAAACCTCAAAACTCTCTTCCAAGTTTGCATTTCCTTCTGTGCCCCGTCTTCCTTTCCTACAAGCTTCTTCATAGTTTCATTTCAGACTTTAGGCTCCAATTGGAACTGAGAACTCTATGTTACAAGTTCTTGTTTCTCCTTAGAGTCTGATCCCCATAGTGCATTGGCCATTCATCCCTTTCATACGTCGGGTCCTAATTGGAACATAGAACCTTATGTTTTGGTTCCAAATCCCTTTCCGATCTTGACACCCACTAGTTATATGTGAATGTTCAAGTTCCAAAGCCCTAAAGCAAAATTCCACGGTTCCTATTTCCTCCCAAAACTTGAATCCCACAAGGAAAACATCCAAGGTTCAAGGTTCCTCCCGGAACCCAAAGCCCCAACCCCAAACATTGATGTATGGAAAAAGATAAAGGCAAGGTCTTGGAAAAGACAAGTATTTTATAAGTTGTCGGAACTTTGTTGTGGTTTGGGAATTGCATGAAGTTTCTTGATGAACATTTGGTTTCTGATAGGGCAAGAAGTGTTGACAAGGTTCTATTTGCTCTCGAAAGGCTGAAAAGCTCAAAGGGACCTGTGATGAAAAAAGTAAGTAAATGAAGAATGTAGTGTTTGTTAGTAATTTGGTGTGGTTTGAGAACCTCCCTAGGTTCTAAAAAATAGTTCAACTTCCAATAGGTTTTGCCGAGAATCAAAAGAAAGAGAAAAGTTTGCTAAATGTTATGTTGTTGGTACTTTGAAGATGTTTCAAAACCTTTGGGGCTCTCAACAAGGTTTTCATAACCTTGCTTGAGCTTGACGAGCTTTTATAACTTTTGAAGAAGGCAAAAAGAAAGACTCCTTGGTTTCTTTGTTGGAGCTTTGGGGTAGTTTTAGAACCACTTTGAGTTCCCGAAGGTGGTTCAAATGCCAACAAAGGGAGGGCTGCTCGTGTCAGAGGTTTGCATTGATTATGGAACCTCTCTAGGTTCCCAATGGAAGTTTTGGCACAAATGGTTTTGGTCAACGTAAAGTGGAGGAAAGGGAAAAGAGCAATGTAGTGTTTGTTGGAGATTTGAGGAGGTTCACAAACTGCAAGCTTTTGTTGACAAACAAGTGTAAGGGAAGTGCTTTGTAGCATGGCAGTGGTTTCAGGTGGTTCCAGAACCTCCTATGGGTCTTGAAATGGGGTTAAATCACTAACATCAAGTGCCGATGTGCAAAGGTCAATTCTTGCTTGCAAAATATGAAGGAAAGACAATGTTGTTAAAAGTTTGTGGTGGTTCTTGAACCACCTCCAAGGATCGACGTAGTTATAAATCACACCCATCTGTGTGCCATCAATGTAGGGGAGCTCTCCCACCTACTTGCATTTACTCCACCTACCATCCCATCTTTCATGGATGCCATTAATGACTAGATGTGTTTTAGACGCAAGGACAATGGTTCCCCATATCTTGTGAGTACATTGACCATGATTGAATCAAATTTAGGGTACTGAACATGATGAAAAATAGGATGTGAAAGTATGGACGTCCCCTGCAATTGTTGCAGTCATGGATGTTTAGGGTTTTCATGCAAGTTTGCACATTTCCCATTTTGGCATGAGTTGCAGTGGGGTATATAGGTCTTCTTTCTCATTATTGAAGGCATGGGAAAATTAGTTGGAGAAGAATACACTTCCAGGTAGCTAGGGTTTCAACTCCAATGAATGGAAATACATCTTGTTTTTTGTATTTTGATTATTTAGGTTCATCCCAAATTTGTAATGAACTTATTGTAATATCTAAAGAATGATTTTAAAGTGTGGAATCGACCTTGATTGTCTCTGTTGGCATTGTGTTTATCTTTGGATGTATATGTGATTAGTTGGCAACAAGATGACTACAAAAACTCTGCAAAGCTTTTGTATGGTGTCCTTTCACAATAATAAAGGAAATGTTCAGGTTTGTCTATTGATTATTAAGTAGACTCATTTAATATTCTGCAAAGTTTGTTATTTCTTTGAATGCATGTGTAGAACCTAGTTTACTTATGTATTCTAAGAGGTATAGTCTTAAGCAAAACCTTTATTAAGGTGTCACAATGAGGTTTCTATCATTACATGTTTTGAATGAATCCATGACTCTATTGCCTTATTGAAATTGACACTGGTCTGCTATTGACTCCACTTTTCATCACCCCAACACATTCAAACAAATCAATCATGATCACTTTCTTTCAATTGTGTCGTATTAGTTTGTTCATGCTTCCATGTATGAGTGCATAACAGCAATAGGGGTTCATCAGTATTTTACGCACTCTAAATGGTAAGTCTTTTCTGCTATATAAAGATGCATAGCTTTGCATTTCTAAACTGGCACGAAGGTATGTTGTGACAACTGGAAATAGGGGTATACCATGCAATGGGTATGGCAAGGTAGCTGTTCAGTCCCAGTAATGTCATATAACTCAGCACCTTAGGGATTCCCCCCTTGTTCTTTTAGAATCAAAAGTGAAGGAGATCCTACCCACCTTACAAATTTGTCCTAAGTTGCCCAACCTGAGCATAGGTTTTGTGGTACTCTTCCCAGGTTTGACACCCTTGGCACATGAGAGACTATCCATCCTTAGAGATCTGGGGCTTACAACTCAGATCACCAACAATATACATAAAATTTCAAATTCATGTGTAGATTATGATGTAATTAAATGGGTGTGGATTAAACCTGGATTGTGAACTATTCCTCCCAGTATTGCCTCTTTACAAAAGCAGCTTGACAAGCCATGAAACAATGAATCCTCCTGCTCCTGCAGCACACACTGTCTTTCCAGCTACTGTCTGATTCAGCATCCAGGACTTTGGGATTGAGTGGATTTATCAAAGGAATTTCATTTCAGAGATAAGGATTCCTACAGTGCAGAGCATATAGGAGTATGTCGTAAGCTGTTATCATTATTTACCCCCTTAAATTTCATACCAAGTTGCAGCAAAAGCATCAATTAATTCACTGCATAATGTTAGATTCTCCATATTACCAGTCAGCTGGTATGGTTTGAAACACAGGAATGCAGTTCCTCATAGCCCAGTATACATTGTTGGATCTCTGCGGCAGAAGCCTGTGTCCATGTTGCTTGGACCACCTTAAAAAGAAGGAAAATTTGTATTCTTTGCTTCAGTAGTAAAGCACACCATTCCAGCTGAACCATAGTCTCTGCTTTCCTTCCTTCCTGTTGGTACTCTTACACATAATTTAGGAAGGAAATGTGCAGAAGATTGTTTGGAAGGTGGTAGTTTTGAGAATGGTTTTTATGTTTTTTCATAGGTGAGGAAAAATATTTTATGGTGACTGGTTGATGTAAATGATTTTTTATTATTCATATAAATTCGACATTTGATAAGACTGTTCGTTTAGAAAAAGAAAGTACATTCCAGTAGATTCCAATACAACATCTCTGAGGGAAGACCATTTTAGGAAGAAAAAATACTGTTTTTCTTTCCTGGAAATAATCACATCAGTGGCTGTTGTAGGTAAATATTGAGGAGCAAGAAGCAATGCTACCTCATACAGCTTCGCTTCAGAGATAACTTTCAAAAGAACCGAAACCTGACAGCAAATATTGTGTTCATAGATTAAAAAGTTTTCGGATCAGTATATAGAAATCAGTTTAGGTTGCATAGAGGAAATTATGTTGTTTATTAAATGCTTTTTCTCTCCCATGCATATATTTTGATCTTTAAGGGGCCGTCTTGTACGTTGGGTGCACCAAAGGTAAGGTTTTATCAGTCTTTTTTAATCAGTGCTCTTTTTTTGAGACTGTGTTGCCATCAGTTTAACAACTGGCATTCTAGTGTGTTTCCATCAATTTAACAACTGGCATTCTAGTGTGTTTTCTTCATCCATGAGGCTGGGCCCATGGATAAGGGGTCAGCGTTCTTCATGCAGACATTATATGACCACGCAATTAGTAATCAACCATTCATGATCTTATGAAATGCCATACATCCATTCTTCCTTTTAGACACATCTGGTTTTTTCAGGGGTTTTAATTAGACATTTGTCTATTATATTGGTGTCATTCCATTTATTTTGAAACGCTGTTTATATCTGTCTTACAAGTTTGGAAGCATTGTTTAAGACCCACTGATTAGTGAGAGACTTTAGTGTACACAAGTCATATGGTTTCTGAAGGACCACTTCCAAACAGAGGCTAGCAGGATTATATACCTTACATTGTCTCGATGAAATGCAACTCTTTGAACGACTATTCAAAATTTATTTATCTGTGAGTATACTCATAATTGAACTCTTACGTTTTGTTATTTGGATTCACAAATTACTTATGTAAATTCAAAATTGAGTAACAATCCAGCTACAGTGTGAAGAGTTTATACTACGAGTTTTTAGCTTCTGTAGCTGTTTTAGAACTTGCACCTTTCCCTTTCTTGTATCTGACCTAATAATGGCAGTGTTTGTTTCTGAATTTATCTGAACAGAGAGGACTTGGAGAAGCTAAATTTACTTGTGATTGATGCAATGCAGACTGGTGTTGGGGTTGCTATTGCCACAGTAAAGAAATGCCGACGAAGAGCATGTTTCATTTGGTTTTGTTAAAGTTGACGAGGAATTGGTTTTTAAAACAGTTTATGATATGGAAAAGAAGCAACATGCACATCTCCAAGTTGCCTCTGAGAAATAACTAATGTCACAGCTTATTATTTTTGTATTAAGTACATATTTATTTCCCATGCTCTTAAATGGGGAAATTAGTGACTGATCTGTCTTCTTGGAATTCTGGGTGTTACCAAATGTTCCAATACACAATCATGTTCACATGAATCTTGTAAGTGCCATCAGATTTCCTGACTGGCATCAAAGATTGCTATTTTTTTTAATAATTATACATTTATATCATATAAAGTTATAGAAGAAGAATTATAAACTTGCGGACATTTGTAACCTGTTAAATATGCTTTTTTGATTTGCCTATAAATTAAAGCCAAATTTGAATCCAAAGGAACAGTGATTTTTAAGCAAAGTAAAAACTCTTATCGTCCTTGTTTTCTGTAAAGAAAATTTAACATGATGCAAAAATGATGTCTGTAATTCCATAGAGACTAGCACCATGCAAAGTGTAAATTAAGTATTAGATGTTGCAGAAGAAAATGGAGCAAAAGTTGGAGAGGATTGCTGAAGCTTGGAATCAGCAAAGAGTTCTAACTACTTGCTGAGGAAATATAAAGCGCGACCACTTAGCAAATGATTTGTGTGTACATTACATTAAAAGAGCTCTACGGGTGTTTATTATTTTATCCTTATAAGCACAACATGTTGTCAAGATTTAGCCCTCGCAAATTTGAATGTGAGTCCCAACTCTTAAAGATTTGAGCTTTTGGATATGATCATAGAGGCTTGAATGTTTAAAGAACATGGAGATTATTAGATTATATGAAAATTGAGAAGTTATTAATAAAAAAAATTATATGAATTTCATTTGAAAAATGATCTAAGGATTAAAATAGTAGAAATAAGAGTATTTTAAGAATGTGAGGATATGCATATATTTATGAGATAAATAATGGCCTAAAAGCAAGAATGTATAATAAGAAACTTGTAATATATGATAAAGTATGCAAGGTGAGTAATTATATGAATACAACTAATAGGAGAAGATAAATAAAAGAAGAGATAAATACAATTAATAGGAGAAGATGTTTCAACTACCAAAAAAATGTAGGAATTATATGGAAGATGTTATTTGCTTTCATAATGACTCA
This sequence comes from Sequoia sempervirens, assembly GCA_007258455.2. Lineage (NCBI taxonomy): Eukaryota > Viridiplantae > Streptophyta > Pinopsida > Cupressales > Cupressaceae > Sequoia > Sequoia sempervirens. The sequence continues at coordinate 13,305 of VDFB02326785.1, read as the reverse complement.
CTCCTAACAACCTAAGCAAGCTAAATGAATGTGTAGGAAAAAAGTATAAATCCAAATAAAGAAAAATATAAACTTATATGAACACCTCTCTTGAAATGCATTTTAGGTGGGCAAAAAGACGGGTCTTAATAAATGAGGCTTGTCAAGTACTCATGTACATAGAAATCTGCTCAATAACAAAGAAGAGAAATCCGTTCAATAGAGAAGAAGCTTCTTGCCCCGCTCCCTAAGAAAATAGAGATAAGCCTCCTTTAAAATAGAGAGAGAGAGAAAGAGAGGCTAGGTAGCCCCTCAAAATAGCATCTTGCACCCTCAATAAATCTTGCAAATAAAGAAACTTGCTTTCAATAAAAGGTTTGGTGAAGATGTTGGTAATTTTCTTAGTAGTTAGGTAGTATTGAAGATCAATGACTTGTTAATGAATATGTTTTAAATATAGTGCATATAAACCCATATGTGCTTGGTTCATAGACGGCGGACTAAGTTCCATAAAAATTGAATATCACTCTGGTTGTTGCATAATATGATAAATGGCTATCTAGATCACTACCAAACTTCATGAAGATGTGTTGAAATCAAATGACCTCAATGGAAGCAATAACAACACCTTGATACTCGACCTCATTGAAAGATAAAGCAATGACATTGCTTCTTGCTTGAACAACATATAGGATTTGAACCAAGCGAGAAATTGTAGCCAAAAGTGATTTGCAATCTTAAGAATTGCTCGCTCAATCTGAATAAATATACCCAACCAAATCAATATCAATTCCTACTATTCAGCGGATCCTATAACTAAGAATACCTTGTATGTAGTAGAGATTCAACTTGGCTTCATTCTAGTACAATTCATGAGGTTCTTCCATGAATTGAGAAACCATGCCAATATCATATGAAATGTCGGGCTATGTGTTAGGTATATAGAGCTATTGTGTGTTAGTTAGGCATATAAGGCTACCAACAAGATATCAATAGAAAGTAGCATCGACCAATGGTAAAGAGCATTGTACCTCAAGTTTGACTCTAGAAAGAAATAGAATTGAATAGACTTGCAATAAGCTATGTGAAATTGTAAGGGAAAGTTAAGGGCATACTTGGATTATGTAGTACTAATCTTGGAAGAAGATTGAGAAATCTCAATCCTAAGACAATAAACCAACAAACCCAAGTTGATCATAAAAAACTCTTCATGAAGGGTAGTTTGCATTACCGCAATAGAGGGTGAAGAGCCCCTTTGATTAGTAAGTCATAAACATATTAAACCATAAGTAAGAGAGAATCATTTTACCACAAGATGTAGAGGTTCAAATAAAAAAGGCTTCTAGATAATTCGTTTGTGAGAAGGAAGAAATCTGTTTTAGCATACCAAGCTTAAGGGTCTCATTTGAGCTCATATATATTTTCAAATGCAAACCATTGAAGAATCCTATAGAAAACCCTATGGCTGCTCATAAATATCTTCTCCTCAAGATCTCCATGAAGAAAAACACTCTTCATATCTATTTGATGAACCTCCTAGTGATGTTGCAACAATAGGAAGTGCGTGAGTTGGATAAAATTCATCCTTGCATCTAGTGTAAAGGTCTTAATAAAGTAAATGTTTGGTATATGTGAAAACCCTTTTATGACCAATCGTTCTTTGAACTTATCAATTGACACACTTGCTACAAATTTTGTGTGATATATCCACTTATACGAAATATATTTCCTTCCCTTAATAAGGGGGACCAATTGTAAGTATGATTCCTATCCAAGAAATTGTATGCATATATAGTTGCACCCCACTTAGGGATGCCTAATGTATTCCAAAAAGATTGTAGATTGAAAACAAAGGAAATGAAGAAAGGTGGATGTCCATGGAATTTTGATATTGTTAGCCTTTTATTTGGAGGCTCTCCAACCTAATCACCTATAAAATCTAGAGTTTGTTTAGCCCAAAGTGAACTATTATCCAAAGAAACAAGATGAGATTCCTCAACCTTAAAATAATGACAAGGAGAGAAGGGAGGTGAATCAACATCATCACTTTTTGTAAGTTGAAATGGAGGATGAAGAATCCTTAGTATCAAGAATGTGCCTTAGTAGATCTAAATTCTCAAAAATCCTATTATCAATCCCAAGTGACTCCAATGTAAATGTAGAGGGTGGAATTCTTTTATGAGTGGAACTTGAAGATCCCTCCTTGAAGAAAACACTCCTCTCAATAACCAACTCACATAGTATGGTGGAGGAGCTAAAATTGTTGAACACCATTAGACTAGCTTACAAAGCTACAAGGTCTCCTCTAGGGATCCTTATCCTTATGTTTTTCTACTAGAATGTGCTTTCATGTTGAAGAACCAAACACCCTTAACTATTTCATTATGGGTTTTCAACTACAAACATTGAATATAATAACTCCCTTCAAGGCTTTGTGAGAAACATAGTTCTGGATATAATTCACATAGTTAATGACATCTACCCACTATTGTGGTGCAAGAAATTTAGAGCGAACCATATAGTTAGCCATTTATTCAATTGTTCTTACACTTTGCCACATTGTTCTACTAAGGGTTGCATGAAGTTGCATTATAAAAATCAATCCACTTTGAAGTACAAACCCACTCAAAATGATGGTTAATATACTCGCTACCATTAACAATCTCAAAGACCTCAAACTTTATTGAAGAAAGAAGACCTATGTATATATACCTAGAAAAGTCATTAATGAAGATCAAGATGTATTTGTCCATGTTGCAAGAAGGATGAAAAAATAGACTAGACAAGTCATTACAATTCAACTCTAGAATCCAAATAGCTTTTGTGCTATTTACTTTGCATATCCTAAGGTCTAATGTAACATTCTTTGTAGACAAGTAAATAATCAACATGTCTCTAATAATCATGAAGTTAGAAAAAATGAGGTGTCGATGTGAGGGTGGGGATATATGTTATTATTTTATTACTCCTTAGAGATTTGAAATAATTTTTCTAATGATGCATTAATGAAGGGGTTACATAGTGAAATTCTAAGAGCATCTTCCATCATTAGCATGTATAAGATGTAATTAGTGTTTCATGAGGGAGTACTTTGGAGTTACATATTCCAACTAGAGTGGTGGAAGTAAAAAATGTTTGTGTAAGCATTGTTTTTTTTTAAATTCAAGATGACTTAACACTTGTGAGGTTCATTAAAATTATTACCATAGTATTTTAGGATCTTGTTTGGGCCCATGATAATATTTTTTGGTAGTTTTATGGTTCTCCTTAAGTCCATATGTATGAGGCATGGGATAGAGGATGTAAGAAATGTATTTTGTAGGGTAGTGCAACCGAATTTCTATTAGAGAAGTAGTAATATTGATCACATTCAAGTCCACATGGTATCATGTGAATGCATTGTAACCATTGATGCTATTTAAAATACTTTGGAGGTTGTTTTTTTTTCTAAAAGGGTTTTCCTAGGGTATATCTATGTCTCTTATTTTCTTGTGCTTGTCTAGACCTATTCTATCTACCCCATTCTTTATTTTATAAATGTTATTTACATTACATAATGCTATTGAAACTTTTGTAGATTTGATTTCTATACTATTCTCCTCAAAGGGTTAATGTGGAAATACTTACATGTTTAATAGTTAAGTTTTTTTTTTTTTAAAGTTTAATTGCTAAAGGGTTTGTAGGCATTTTTCCTAACATTTGGTATCATAATAGAGTTTGTTCTATGGTTTGCATGTGGTTGCATGTACTTGCATGTTGGTTTCATGTGCTTGCAAATGATGGATCCATGATTATTTGATTATGGTTATTCCTCTATTATTGATTTCTTAGATTGATAAGACCATGTAAATATATTGGAAGTAATTGATTATTTATTAATCTTTGTTTGAGTGGAATTTTGCAATATAACTAGTTTATTATTTTAGGAAACAATATGGTGAGCACTAGAGGAACAATACATAAGTTCAATGACACCTACATTTAGTTATGGAAGCTCAAGGTGGATGATCTTAATGTTGGTTATGTGTTTTCATGTTGTATGGTTGTGACCTAGATATGTTGTTTGGTATTATGGGACTGCCCTCCAGCATGGTGGTTGTGTTTCTTTATATTTTGGTCATGTGCAACAAAAGAGTGTTCTTGTTGAGTGCTTTCTTTTGGCTCCCTATCCACATGGAAAAACACTAATCGTGTTGACTACCATTATAAATGCTTATGTTGGGTTCATGGCTTCAGGCATTGGTTAGATGGAAGCATTGCAAGCTTATCCCTTGGTTGCATGCAAGTTCTAGAGTTAGTCTTTTAGTGACTAGGAAGCTTTTGGACAACTTTGTTCCTCTGCATCATGTACTTACTAATAGTTGTAGAATTAGTCTTTTGGTGACATGAATTTATTAGACAACCCCTTAATCATTTAAGATGATTGTACTTGCATCTATGGGATTTGCATAATATTTTCTTACACTATGTGGTTGTGCTTATCTATGATATTCTATTATTTCAAGTTATAGATTTGGCGTTTTGTAGATTTATGGGTTTCTAAATGTTTAAATGGATATAAGTTTGAACATATAATTTTTATAGGTTTTTCATGTTAATCAAAATCTATAATTTTGTGGATCTATAAAGATATTAATATTCAGGTTTTTTAGATGGAGACAATAGTAGATTTGCATGCATGCTTCATGCATGATTTGATGAGAATCTTTCAAGTCTTCTCAATGTGGAAGGAAGTGTTGGCATGTGTTTGGTCATTTAATACTTTTACGATTTGTTTTGTTTGGTTCCTAAACCACTGTTAATCTATTGTAGATTTGTGGTAAGTTATATCTAGAATTGATTTGATGTTCAAGTTAGAGAAAATTTACATGTTATCTCTATTTATCTCAATTTTGTATGCTATTGATGTAGCGTTGAACCTATGTGTTGTATTCTTTGAGATCTATGAGTTTTTTCTTTGTCTTTAGCTTTAGATGGAACATTGGCCATGCTTTTCGATTGCTTTTGAGATGTTGCACATGTGCTAATTTTGTGGATTTATTGTACTTGCATGTTGCATGAACTTGAGAGGAAATCTTAAGTGTGTTATTGGCATCTAGTTGTAGCAAATTTTTATTGAATTTTTTATAATTATGATGCATTACTATGTGTATTGTAGTGATATAAATAGATGGTTGTCTGGAGTGCCTAAGATAGTTGTACTTTAGGATCTATATTAGTTAACTATGGTGTCATGAAAGGTTATAGATCATAGTTTAGTGGGAGATTTACACAATTACATAGTTAATTGTGTCTCCTTTCTTAGAGATGATGCTATTTCTTTCCCATTTAAGATCCCATAGAGTTGCCATTAAGTTATTTGATTGTGTGAGGTCCCTATATGTATGTTTTTAACATTATACCATGCATAGAGTTTATTTCTTTCAGTGGGAGCTTTGACAATGATATGGATTGTCACTTTATTATGGATGATCTTCTCTAGTGGATGTTGGTGTCATGAGAAGCTCTTGAATTCTACCTCATGTGAATAGTGAGTGTTCTTTATTCTACTAGTAGAGGATGGAATTTTTTATTTTATGAGGATGTGACATCCTATTGTCAAGGATATTTATTGGAGCTTTTGGTTGAGCCATGGTAATTCATAATGCTATGAAAATTTCCTATATTTTTTTGATGTAGTGGGAGATTTAGAAATGGGATGTGGTAATATTCTAGATGTGTTGTGATCATTTTTTCTTGTGAGCTTTTAGTTATTACAATGTTGCAATTGGAGTTTGGTTGGTATGGGATGGTTGGTTGTGCACCTCTATTATATTTGGGTGAGGTTAGATCTCTAGTCTTTTTGACATCATTTATTGAAATAATGCATCTATTGACCTGGTTTTGACTAATAGATTGAGGAGCCCATACTTGGAAGTGAATATGAGTTTAACATGGAATTGTTGAGGAGACTGTGCTTCTTTTTAGAATAATGTCATACCACACTCTCAATCCACTTGGTGATGAATGATTTGATTTTTATTTCCCACTTGCTATTTAGATGCATTGTTTCTTTGTGTCTTGATTTCTCATGTGCATAAGTCATGAGATATGGATGCTAGTTCTAAAATTTTATTTGAGTAAATGCATATCTATATTCTTTTTTGTCTACATATGTTTGTGTCTTGAGCTATGGAGTTGATTTTGATGACTAGTGTTGAGGAGTATAGTAGATCACTAGTGACTTTGGGTATATTCCATTTTTTATGGGAATGGTTGAACTAGTTTGATCTTCCTTTGATTTGAGAAGTGTACATCTATTATTGCTATTTTGGATTTTTAGATTAGATATTTAAATATTGATAAATCTATTTTTTGGATTTCTTATAAGAGATATTAATTATCACAAATAGAGAACATGTTGGTATTTGCAAAAGAATGTGGTTTGATTTATAATTTTCCTCTTTATGGTTTATAGTTTATCCTAGAGGTTCGGTTCATTTTTTTATTATTAAAGTTGAGAATTATGTAGAGCTAATTATATCATTTGATTTGGTTTTAGGTTATGTTGACCATCGTTTATGGTTGTTCTTAATTATTTTTTAGTAATGATATGGATGGTTAGGGAAATTTAATCTTGATTTTCTATGTGATGTAAATTTTTTGTAGGAGCTAAGTTTTTATTAGCATGATGATAAGGGATAGATGTTTGCATATTAATATGTTTTCTTTGACACTATGAGATAGACAACTTTAGCCATGTCCTTTATGTGAGTGCTATTGATTGGATATTTTGGTTAGTTTTAGAATAGAAATTACCCATATAGTGGGATTCCTAGGGATGTATGTGTGTCATTGAACTATGATGTTGGACACACAAGGGCAGACAACTGAGAGGGGGGTGAATCAGTTGCCACAAAAATTCAAAACTTATTAACTTTATTAACTGGATCTACTAACTTGCAAACAGATCAATACGAGGCTCTAAGATTCACAGATAACATAGATCATACACCATACTACCTTCTCTGAGATCCACAACTCAAAGTGACAACAAAAAATCTCATGTGAATCGATGAACACAAAACTACCGGATGCTCTGTTCTAGCTTAGTAGATAATCACTGATCTTCAATCTATCTGCCGGTATGATCAAATGATGATGTGCGGATCGAATAACTGAAAAGGGTTGCCATTAATGACAACACCAGAAAACATTTGTAGTGTCTCTTGCCAACAATCTCCCCCTTTGGAATTGATGGCAACACTTAGTGAAAAATGACTAAGTGTCGGATTAGTACCAACATGAATTACACTGCCAACTTCAAACTTTAAAAAGATCTTCAATTCACAGTTTAAAACTACAACTCCCCCTAAGATGAATATACATTTTTCACTGTTCTACTCTTCCCCTTTGACATCAATGGAAAAGATGGGGAATCCACATACCAAAAATCAAACAAAATTGCTGCATATGTACAAACTTGTTTCTACAACTTACACAAACTTGAAAATATCTGCAAAATTGGTTTTCAACAAGTTCAAACTTGTTTCCTAGCCCTTCTTGAGACTCTCTAGAATAGTCATGTGACCACATAATATATATGATTGCATCTCTACAAACTCAAGGTTCACCAGATCACTGATCGCCATAGCATCTTGTGCTTCCTTCAAAGCATTAAGCATTGTTTCCATCTTCGAACCAATTAGGCCTCTAAGCTCACATGCTCTTTCCACAATTATGTCATTATCATGCTTCATGCTCTTTATCTTGTTAAGTAGGGATATAACTTGACCTTCTTGCTTTCCAACATAAAAAGTTAAAGGATCAAAGCCATAAAAAATAATAGCTAACTGTTTCTCATGATCCTTAATCTTCTTCTCATTATCCTCCGTAAGTTTTGACAAAGACAAACATGACTTATAGATCTTTCCACCTTCAGATAAAGCACTATGAATATTCTTCACACAAGTAGCTAACAAATATTTATCATTAGCTATCATTCCTCTCAACCTACTGAACCTTTTAGCATCAAACTTCTTCTGAACCTTAACCATAGCTGACTTCTCAAGTGACTCAAAATGAGTACTTAATTAATAAGCTTCTTTAGCTCACTAGAGGGAGAACCAGATGGATCCTTAACATGAGTAGGCATGATTCTCTCCAGAATACCAGATGTAAGACTCAATATCTCACTATCCTCAATGTGAGACTTCAACAATTATTTCCTAGCTTTCACCTACACAAATGATGCAACTTTCAATTTCTGAATCAGAGACAAAGTAGACAAATTAATAGGACCTTCACCCAATTCAAGGTCAAACTCTTTCTGTTGCACTTCTAGAAACTTCTTCACTGCCTCTGCAGTGTCTCTTGCTTCCACATGCACTTCCTTTGCTTCAACCTTCTTTTCTTCAATCGCCATTTCTTCAACTACAAATTCTTGATTGTCTTTTGGAATCTCAACTTCTTCAGCTGTCACAACTTCAGGAGCTTCAGTCTCCATAGGTACTTTTGAACATGTGATACATTTATCTTTAGGTATATTTATTTGTTTATGTGTTTTTTACTGATGGAAACAAAATTTACGTAAGATAGTGAATATACATGGCTAGATATGTGGTCAGTAGAAGATTTGCATATGATATGTGTGCACTATTTTGAGGTGTGGTTCATTAAGTGTGTTAGTGATGAGGTGTGATTGCTATTCCAATAGTGTTATTGAATGGAAGATACCTAGTCTTAGTCTAGAGGAGATAGAATTTGATGTATGTGTTTGGATTGAAAATATTGGGAATTGGGTGATCCCACAATAGTGGGTTACACTTTTTGGCCAAACTTGACATTGATTTTTTTTTTAACTAAATCTTCACTTTTGGGCACCTATAGTTGCTAAACCATGAGGAATTTGAAGATGATGCAAACTAGTGATTTGTGACTATTGTGTGGTCTCACAATATGCCCCAAGGATGTAAGGCTTGGGGACCCAAGTTGAAAAATTAATGCTTATGGCAGGTGTTGGTTGGCTACTGATCACTAGGAGAAAATGCTAAAGTGGAAATCTTTAAAATAATTCATGGTTTGAAAATACCAGGTGTCGGGAAATCAGGTTGATTGGAGTGTTTTAAGCGAAGAGTTTGTTAAGTTGTTGCAGTCTGGGAGTAAAGGCCCAGGGGTATAAAAGTCCGGTGGTAATCGAGATCCGGGTGAGTTTTGTTTTGGTAAAGCTGAAATATGTCAGGTATCGGGTAGGTGGTGCATCAGTGTTGAAGTTTTAAAGCTAGTTGTTCAGTTTTGTTCGAACCCTCAAAATATCCAATAGCCTGCCTAAAGTGTGATTACACAATAATTCATTAAAGTGTGTTATTTATGACTTGTTTTAAAAGTAGATTAGTAATAATGATGGTTTTATGATAATGAGAGTTTTATTAATGCTTTTTAAAAGGGATTGATATATGGAATTTTATGTGCAAGAGAAATAGGTTGGTGGACAATGTTTTGGTATGGATGGTCAGGAAAATTTGGATTGCAAGAAGATCCGATGATGTTACCAGGTTTGGTGGTGCACTATGAAATCTCAAGCGGGAATAAGGCCTATCAAGAAGAACATTGGTAACTAGGGGACCAAAGACTCGGGTATTACACATGCGATGAAGGAGGGTGCCTAGCTCTGGGGTGATTTACTTCCAAATGTTTTTGCTCGAAGTCCGAACCTAAATGCAAGAACCTAAGTGCTGGTGGATTTGAATAACTAGTTCCACCTGATCACTTTGAATATCTAGCAGAGGAAGTTCCTACATTTTGTTTGAAAAATCTATTCAATCCAGTTTGATTTCCTGATCGAGTTTTAAATACATAAGTCCAAAAGTTATAAATGCTGAAGGAGGTCAAAAATCTATTGACTTATTTAGAAGTTTCTCTTGCCAACTATCATGTACCACGTGCTTTTCTATGATTGATCCCTTGGATTTCCTCTCATGTATTGATTGAATTTCTTGAGTGTCTTGTTCTTATAAAAGGTCGGGAGATGTATTATTTTAGTTAAGTTTAGAATTTGTGGATGTCAAAGAATTAATTTTTTTTCAAGTTTTATTCTTTTTCCTAATTTTTGTTCTATTCCAGACTAAAAACTTGTATGTTTCATTTGAATTTAACTAATATTAGAGCCAAATTCAAAGCTATTTCCTGATATGAAATCTTATGTAGTTGATTGTTTGTTCCTATTGGACAAGACCGTGCATTGCACCATTTAAGGGTGCATACTGCCACTATCCGGTGGAAAATGATTCCCCTTTCTTTAAACTCTTGCATCATTCTATGCCCAGTTGTGAAGCAATCTGGTGAAGTATAGAATGGTTTGATCTAGTTTAGTTATTTCTTGAGGCATGCATGGATAATACTTGGGAGAATTACTTTTCAGTAATTTTTTATGCTTTATTTTAGAGTAGATGCTTTATATTCCAGAAAATATTCCAAAAATGATAAATAAATGGAGTTTTATTATAAACATTTCGATTCCATGAAGTTGTTGAGTGCTTAATGCTAAATCTACTTGAATGTATGCAAGTTATTTGAGTTCATGAAATATTATTGCAAATTCTTCGATTTCATGAAGTTATTGAGTAACATTTGAATGATCAGACTTAGATTATGTTTCTATATTTCAGATACTAGCCACTTCTTAACATCCATTTACCCCTCATGTTTAACAAAAAAATCACAACGAACCCTAAGTGAACCTAGTGCGTCAAGTTTTGACATAAACGAGCCTTGGGAGCAATCTGAGTTTACCTTAAATTTATGTTTCTCAATGGAGTCTTTCAAGAAAGGTAGGTTCCCATGGTACTCTATGAGAATTTATTTGACTGTTGGTGTTGTGTACAACATCTGCATCAACAAAAGTGGTGCTAGAAGGAGGGCCTCTTTGTGTCTTGAGTTGGTATTGTTGTCCCGATCGTGTACTCAAAGTTCGCTTGTGAGTTGGAGGTCTAAGAAAATTTGTAATGGAGAGTGAAAAAGATATTGAGAAGCTTTGGAGAATTATTAACCAAAGGCTTTCTCCCTTAAGCCTTTTCACCTTCGGTAGGGTTATAGAGTGTAGGATCCATGACACAACTGATCATAGTGAACTTGATTGTAAGGTTTTCCTAACTAGGGTAAGTTTGGCTACTCAAAGGGTAATTTTGTTAATGAAGGCATCCTTAAGTGCGAAAAGAGGGGAGCCCTTATTGGATAGTGTTTGAATTCTAAGAAAATGCCTAACCCTAGTGGAACTAAATTTTTTAGTAGTTTAACTGGTAGACCAAATGGATTCACTAACCATAATTGTTATGAAAAGATTCCAGAAGTTTTGTAGGAAAAGAAGAAAAGTCATGAGAATTTGGGAATATCACGTTTTAAGCATGAATTTGAAAGGAGCAAAGTCCTCACTGTTCTTCACACATGTGGACGATAGCGAGAAGAAAGAGTGGGTGAAATGAGCGGGAGATGCATGTTTTTCGCCCCTAATTCGAATCCACAACTTAAAAGGGAAGAGATCCTTGATTTTACACAAATTACAGAGTATCAAGTTTTTACTTTCCCTCTTTCTAATAATTGTGCAAATTGTATTAAGGTATGGCCTAATGAAATGAATAGTGATGTTAAGGTTGAAGACATGAAAAAGAACCAAAGAAGTCTTGAAAGGAAAGAGAATCGAGAAATAAATGCAACCATTCATGGAACATAGCAAAACAAAATGGAGAACCATGAACGAAGATCAAAAGAAGGTACAAGACCAAGACGATGGAAAAGGTGGGTGCAATCGACTATTAATGAGGTCATTTCCATACATTTTAGCCAAATTATTGGTAAGTACACATTCAAATTTTCATTTATTAAACACATAAAATTTCAAATTATTCATTGTTATAGGTTATCCAAAATTTATTCGAGTGAATTAAAGATAAACCTATTAGGATTTGAACTAAGAGCATTATGAAGTTAATGGTAGAGATTAGGGTAAATTTCTTAATTAGGGTAAATTTTTTGGCTAGGGTAAATTTGAGTTAGTTAGGTTAGTTTGCTTTAGTAGTTTTTTTTCTTATTTTCTAGTTATGCTTCCGACATTAGCGAATTCTTCTTAAGCTAAAATACATGATGATTGAATTCTGAAAACATTTTGTTGAAAATTGGAAATGTATTTAAACATTTGAAATAAATACATGCATGAGTAGAGAAAAGAAAAATTTTCATTGTATTTCGTATATACATAAAAGTACAAAATTATCGTTGTAAAGTGATATCAAAAAAGAAAAAGGGGAGGCTAGATGTTTAGAAGCCTGTGTTGGAGCAGTTGGCAGACTGGTTAGTCAGTTTGGTCTAACTCATCCTAGAGGAACATGTACCCCAAGCAGGAATTGTCCTTATGGTCGTTGAGGTTGGGGGTATGGAGAGCAGTAAGGAAAGGCAGGAGAGGAACTATTTCCATCTATTGCAAAAACTGGGGAATGTCATCAGTAGCAGGAATTCCTACGCCCAACTGAGCAATGGTGAGAAAATTGTCCAGATTTCCCAGGAAGTTTGGCCGCACTATCATCGCCACAACAGAAGGAACTTCAACTATAGAGAGGCCAAGGTCTAGGAGGGAAGCCACAAACCGTGTAGCTAGGTCTAAATTTAATTTGTAATAGGCCCCAACGTTCATATAAGTTTCCCTAAGGACCATGCTTAAAAATACTTTAGTGGAAGGAGTCCTGAGGAAGAATACCTTTCTGAGTTGTTGGTTCATAATTTGGCCCAGAAAACTGGTCTGGCGACGAACACTGGTAAGGCAAATTGGAGTATCCATAGCCTGGAAGCAAGAAAGCACACATAGAGGAAAAAGAAACTTGAAAAATTGAGGATAGAAGTGAGGAATTGAAAGGAAAGTGTTGCATTTATAGAAAGTTATGAGAAATCCACGGTACATAGTTGCCTAGATAGAAAATCTTGGGAATGCAAGTTGAGGTGGCATAAGTACACTTTTCTCTAGAATTGAAAGTTAAATCAAATAATTTCTCACAAAACTAGTGTTCAGTGCTTCGAGGATTGCCGATACAAAGATCATGAATCAAGAAAATTCGAGATTTCAGAATTAAATGGTCATTTTAGTTTATTTCATCAAGTTGTATTAATTATGAGTTGTCTAGGTGTGTTGTTCAAAAGGAAAGTTGAGCCGGTGAGGTGGCACACGTCAACATGTTGAGAAGCTTGATGGAAGCAATACGTTCATGATTAGGTGTGAAAATTAAATGAAGGGTATGATGGATGGGTTTAAGTAAATATGAAAAGCCTAGTGCATTAATGTAAGTGCAAAGCTACCAAAAA
>VDFB02326784.1:0-69534 GCA_007258455.2 Sequoia sempervirens | reverse complement strand
TGCTTTCACTTGTGAACCTGAATGGTGAGGAGGACCACAAAGTCCATGATTCAAGTGCAGGAGGTAGCTTAGCTATTAGGGAATGATGTTAGCTAGGTGATGACAAAGAGAAGACAACAGTTTGCAAGAAATGGCCCACGAGGAAGATTTAGCTTAGTGTTTTCTCATGTAACTGAAAACGGACAATGAGGTTGTAGGATCCACAATACGAGGGGGAGCTTTGACCTGAGAAGTTGAAGGATGACATCCATGAGGCTATAGTCCATATGCAACAATTCACATGAGACAACCTACATCAAGCATCAACTCTTAGTTGTTTTTCACTTGGTGAAGGTAACCTTGGTGGGGCCCACAATGTGGGATGTAGGTAAAGGTAGGTCATTTGAGAATGGCTATGAGATGGGGGCCGCTTGCATGTGGTAGCCTGCATTAGTAGACCTACAAAAGCTTAGAAACTTGGATTTTTCCTATCAAACATTTTAACATTTGGGTCTCAACTCAGACGATGGTGACAAGGCTAGGTGGTACAAAAGGGGTTTGCATTGTGTGAAGAACAGTGAAAATAAGGTTTGGTTCTATATTACTATAAGGGCACCATTTCAATGTTTTCTAAACAAATTTTGCATGATTTTTGGTGCATAGCCAATAGGTAATATGGGCGTTAGATGGAATGAATGGTTTCTTTTAAGATTTTATCATTTAATTTCAAAACCTTATTCACAAAAAGACATGTTTGAGAAGCAAACAATGGACTCACCTGGAAGTTATGTGAAAGATTGATGAAAATAATTTTTTTGGGTCGAGTAGTTGCAATGTGGGCATAAGAGGTTTGATCATCGTTTCAATCTCTAAAAAGTCTAAACTGGTAGGTGAAAATGATAGGTCAAGCAGACTATTTATAGGAAAATTATCTTTGCTAACGCACAATAAATGTAGGTATGACAGCCGGTGAGGTAGTTGGGCACAAAATTTGATGGACTAATGGCAGGAAGCGCAAAACCCACAATGTAGAGAGATCTTAGGGCTTTTCCAATGGAAAATAGCAAACAAATGATGGCTAGGAAAGGTGTGATACTTGCCACATGGGTGTATGTCCCGGGTCAGACATTGATGAAACAACAAAGGGAGAAAGGCATTGCACAAGGGGAAACCCACAACTATGGACCCGCGAGACTTGGAGGATGCTAGAGCAAGAGAGTAAGGGAAACCCTGCAAAAGCCAAGGACTTATAAAACTTTAAGGTGGTGAATTTTGGTTAACTGAGGATGATGACTTTAGGGTCCCTAACCACTTTAAGCTAAAAATTAGGGGCACACAAAATGAGGAAAAGGAAAAAAGTGACGTGGTGAAGGTGAAAGGAGAGAGAGGGTCCCCGTTCCAAATAGGGCATTTGTGCTATAGGCAAAACAAACATAAAAATTGGGAACAAAGTACATGAGAAATAGAAACATTTTGTCTAAGTAGATGTATAAGTGATCGTCTAAGTTAATAATAAAATGAAAGTAGAAATAGGAGCTAAACATAACCTTTGAGGAAAGAGTAGGTGCTAAACATAGGATTATTATAGGATAAACAATCCCAATTGGGGATAATGAGATATTAATCACAATTAAAAAATGAAAATGATAATTGGAAAAATATAACATACATAATGTTGGTGAAATGAGAATAATATATCATAATTAAAATGACATAAACATAGATCCAAAGTGTAATTAGACAAAGGGTAAATTTGACAAATAACTAATGGGGATCGTAATATATATGGAATAACATAATGCAATAAGGAAATAAAACAAATCATAAAGTTTAGCAAGGAGGAATGGTAAGGTCTAGTTAATGATGCCATCCAACATTTTTCATGTTTATAATATGTTATAATCTATGAGTAACTATCATTAAAATAATCCTTATCATGTGAGCATGATCATCCTCAACTTATAGAGTCAACTACTTTTCTATAAATTTTTTAATTTGGTGTCTTTCCTTTATGGATTTATCTATAATTTTTCAAGACCATCCTTACTAAAGGATGTTTTACTTCAACACATTTATCCATAGTCTTTCAATAAGAAAATAAATATACACATCTATGTGGCATTATCTTAGACATATCCATTGGCATAGCTCAGGTAAAATAATATAATTGTGTTCTAAATTTTTTTCTAATACAACATGAGTAAGCATTTTTTTTAATATTAAATTATCTATTTAATTTAATTTAATTTGTACATCATTTTTATAATTGGTTGTATTATAATTATCTTCCTTATTTGAATGAGGCAATGTGCTAGAAATATGATGATATAACATATAAAATTTATTAATAGCACACAGTCCCAATTTAATACACTAGTACACAACTATAAAAAATTATTATCAGACATAAAATACTTTAGCACTAAAATATCTATCTACATAAATTTTAAATTAAATAATAAAACATAAAGCTAGGTAATGTTAAATTCTAATTATTGGGTGTTAATTCAAACTTATGATCAAGTTATGTCAACATTGGATAATTTGATAATAATAGGTAAACTTTAATTAATCTTTAGGATTAGCTATTCTATGGGGATTTCTTTAAATCTTTAAAATATCAAAATTAAATAGAAATTAATAGATATTGAGATAATTTATTACAATGATACCCAAGGTGTTGTAGATATCTAAAATATACCACTAGAATCATGATAGCATTGGCTACCAATAGACCTAGAAAATCCCTTTAGCAAGTAGATGAAGATAATATTTGTATATACATGCTACGATATATCAATTGTGTATTTGTATGCATGAATTACCTTCAACCAAGAATATACATGTACAAGTACAAGTATGCTACAATAATTATCTAATGATTTTCTAGTTTAGTATTACATAACATATGACATGAGATACATGAATAGACTTTCAAAGAATACATTCCATAGTAATACTCCTCAAATAAGTTAGTTATTATTAAAATAGTTTTTGTTTTTTTGCTTACAATCTATATCCTTGTATACTCAAATGGATAATGGAGTTACATCTTTCCAAGAAGGATGAGAGACTATATGCAAATTGATAATAGAACTAAGCTTGCATACTCATACAAGTGGACATGATTCAATAATCTATTTCACACAAATGATATCCCACTTGCAAGAAGAAGGGATCACTATAAAATATATTTACATTATAATATTTTCATACCTTAATTTCCTTCTTATTACATCAAGCTAACATATGCAGGTAGAGGAAGCTAGAACCTAGGCTTAAAGAAACTTGTAAAATATTATAGCCTACCATTAATATATTCATCCATATAAATACCTTAATGAAATAATATTTTATTGATTCATATCCTATGCTTTCATCCTTTATATAACTTTAGTTTCATCAATTGAATCATCAAAATAAACATAATAAAAATACAACCAAAAAATGTAGCTCAATGACCAACTTTGACTACATGAAACAAACAAGCATATACATTAGAAAAATCCATGGATATCTTCACCAATCATAATGGATAAAAACAATACAACTATCATAACTAGTATAAAATAATAATCATATGGATACAATAATAATATGAGTAAATTCCATTTGGGATTAACAAAATTATGCCAAGTTCAAGGGATGAGATCTATTGATAAATATTCAAGATTTTTTCATCTTATTTGGGTTACAAAACATGTATGTAAAATTGAATTTAAGAATTATATTGCTCATTTTGAGGTTTTTAGAAAGTTTATTTATATACTAGTTATCATGAATGGAAAGAAGCCAAAAAATTGAAGAAGATGAGAAGGTGCCACATTAATGTAAGTGACACTATGAAGATATTAGCATGCCAATTTACATATTATAGTAATTATTCCAACTCCTCTTAACAAAAAATTAGTAGCTATACATGCTCATGAGGTAATGATCGCTAAATTTTACCCCACCATCATTTGATATATAAAGAAAGGGATTGAAAATAGGGTAAAAGAGGGGAAAATAATTTAGAAAAGAGAAATTCAACACCTTCAATCCATAAATCACACTTTGAATGTTTTAGTTAATAATAAATATGTCAAATTTGAGTGTTTCATTATACAAAACATCCACATGATAATGATATCCTAAAAATAAGTGAAACATGTGTCAATTTCATGGTTGTGATGAAAGAACCACTAAGTAGGAAATATGCAAGTATTCCATTAGAATCAAACCCTAATAGAAAAGATGTATTTGATGAAATTATGCATTCATTTCTTTGGAATAAATGTTCCATAGAAGTGACACATGATATATAGCTTGTATATGGTCAAAGAGAAAAAAAAACATGATTTTATATATTTTTTGAATCATGCCATGATCTTAGGGAAGAAATAAAATCCTACAATTGATAATATGTATTAATTGATAATAGAAATATAAAGTTTAGATAGTAGTACTAGGGTTATGGAAAAGGAGGGAAATTTATTCTAATATGCATGTATATGACATAATTAATTTATATGAAATGATGTGATGTCTAATATCTATATGTATAATCATCAAATATTTGGACCAATTATTCTTTGTAAATAAAAATGGAGATTAATGGATGTTGCTTGTTAATACAATAGGTTTTATCTACAGTTGTAATATGGTGCTCTTTTTATTTCCTACATTTACTTACAAATATGGTTAGAAACATATGTTTCCCTATAATCTGGCATAGGGTGTGATATGTTTTGAGGTAAAATTAGCAACACTATGACAATTTTTTATATTTGGCAACCATGGGTTTGTCTTTTCATCTCCTTGATATCTATTCCTTCTATTATCATTCATTTCTTTCCTATATATTTATTCTATATAGATTAAGGTTGGGCTATAAATCCCCTCCATCTAATTCTTGCTAACTATATATCTTAAGTTATATTTGAAAGAAAATTGAGAACCTGATTTTAATGACATATACTTTATGAATGAGTGATTCTTAAAGAACCAATATCTTGAAACCTTGATATATTTAGGAGATTGTAAAATCTTCTTTCAAGAGTGAACTCATATCCTTGACCATAAGATAAAACATTATACTAAATAATATCTTCATGCAAATTAATACATCAATTTAAACTTGAACAGTCATCTTGAATATGATGTTTTAGGTCAAAGAATCTATTTGTAGACTATCCATGTGTACAATGATAAAAACATAAATATTTATCTCCATATGGTGCAATCTTATCCATTTCCACTAGAAACTAGAGCTAATGTAATAATATTTTATTCCTTTTTCTTTAATATAACATGTGTAATATCATATAATGTAATAAATTATCTAAATTTATTTATATTGGTAATTTCATATGATCATGATTTGGTATAATCTCATTATCCTTTTTTTTGTTTTGATCAGTGATAATTGTTTTATTTTATTGAAATTTAGTAAACCATAATACAGAAGTATCAAAGTATAAAAGAGAGTTTTTTTTTGACAACTGCTTAACCAACAAAACCCAAAGAAAGCTGGCTTCAGCACCCAAAAAAAATAAGCAGAACATTACGCCACTACCCCACCATTCTAATCTCAAGCCCCTGCTTGGGCAAATTTCTTTAGATCTACGGTGCATCAAGACCTTCCGGTGCCCCATATATCAAAAAAAAAATTGACTCAAAAAAACAAAGTTTTAGAGAATTTGAACAGCATCTATTTTAAATCATCATTATTAGTCATTCTTCATTGAAGGTCACTAACTCCAATGGAAGAATTCTTGTTGGTCGATCACATTTTGCACCTGACGCAGTTCCCAGCCTCTTGCCATAAAATTTTCTTCCTGCTATCTCCTTCAAGTCTACAATCTTCATCTCCAATTCATCTTTCTCAGAGAATATTTTTAGCACTTCCCATCCATGGTCAACATTCTCCTACCACCTATCCTTTGTTCATCCTTCTGACCATCTAATAAAGAGGTGGTTTATGTCTACCATCTCTAGGATGCCACCATCTTGTTCTTCAATTGTAATAAACCCTACCCTTGGTAATAAGTCGCTTATGTGTGATGCTACACCCATCTCGCCAAGGAAATCTTCCAACACCGTAGAAAGTTCTCATAACTTGTTCAATAACATAAAGGAACACCTCCCTCAATCCAAACCCCCCATGCTATCAGTCAAAGAATATGTCCAAACTCACCACATTTTGTGAGCCAAGTGGAACCTTTTCACATATATTATTCGCAAGCATCACTATGACAGTGTTCTCATCTGAGGAGAGGTTGTGTTTGATTACATTATATTTTAAAATTAGTAGTATAGATAGCACTGCATTGAAAGCACTGACTTATACCCCTGCGTACTCGCCATTCTAAAAAAAACAACCTACACTAATGCTTAAACAAATACTAATCCTCCAATCAACTTGAATGGTATGTTCTGCTTTCTTCACTCATACTATCTCGGCGCAGAGCATCCAAAGGTGTAAGGGCAATCTTGCATCACCCAAAAAAAAAAAATAGTTAAATTTCAAGTTTCTGTTTTGATGTTCTTACATTTTTTGATACCCCTTTCTTTACCTATAATGAAATTCCAATTTTACTGCTTTTTTATTTTCTATCCCTAGGTTGAAAGATATTGCAATTTTAGTTGCCCAGATTTACACCTTAAAATCTTCTGAGTTAGATTTTTGGCACTTAGAGTTCCTGTATCAGCCCCAAAACTTTCCAAAATTGGTGTAGTTAATTTTAATTGTGTTGTTGACTTCGAGACCTTTCCAACGGTTCAAATGGTTTGTGAATCAGAGTCCTGGGTCAAAAGTTATGGCCCCGGGAAGTTGGCACACTTTCTAGAAGATACAATTGCAATTGTTCTTTTGAAATTTGAACTTCAAGTTGTAATTTTTCATCACCAAACCACCTAAACTCAAATTTGAATGTTATTTTGGCTCCAAAATAAAGAGGAGCTCTATTTATGGGCGGGTTTCTAATTTTTGGGTAACTTTTTGGGGACAAGCTCGCATATTACAAAAGGGTGATTTTGTAGCTTTCTGTAACTTGCATGTGTTGTAAAACTTGGGGATTTGAGATCCTCTACATGTAAGAAGCTCCATTTTCTGAATAATAAAATTATTCTCTTTGTTTGTGGTTATGCTTAAGTCTCGTGCTGTGCCTCATCATGGTATCGAAGGTGTTTTCTTTTGAGTATGTGGACATATCGCCACTAGAGAGGGTGCCTACACTGTGGACTGGTTAGGGTCATGTCAAGAAAAGATACCTCCAAGAGTGATGCTGCCTAGTAAAGTAATTCCGTAGGGTGGTCGAATGGTTTAAAATGTCAGGAAGAGATAACCGGCAGCCCTTCAAAGACAAATTGATGGTATTACAAGAGCAAATTTGGGAAGAGGGTTAAACCTCGAGGGAGGAAAGAGATGATGAGAGGAAGAAGAAGCCACTGATCAAGAGCAAATGGCTAATAAGGGCCATTTCAAGATTGAAAGACCCGCAGCGTAAGTCCCTAGTTATTCTGGAAGTCTAAACTCTAGAAGAGTTGATCGACCGGATCAATGAGCTAGAAGAATATTTGAGTATGAGAAATACAGACCCATATCGGGTTAAGTTTGCAAAAAAATGAGTTTGGCGGCCATGCCACAGTTTGCGGAAAGAGGTTCGGGCTTGGAAAGAAACCTAAGAGGAAAAGGAAATATCACTTGCTAGATGGGATGGCATGGTGAGAAACTGGAAGAAGCAGTTCATACCTGGACTACAAGTTAGATTCCAAAGTTGAAGAAATTGCAAGGGCGCTGAAGCAGGAAGGTGTCCGTGAGCAATTATACCAAATATTTTCTCACAAGATAACATTAGAACTGGCCGGGCTACCGTGAGGCCAATAAGGAGAAGGTAGCCCGATATCTTAATGGGTTACGACCGAGCATCGAGGAGGAGTTAAGGCTAGTCAGAATGACCACCATTGAGGATGTGTATCAGTTGCTCTGAAGGTGGAAGAGAAGCTGAACAGAAGATTTGATGGCAAGCAAAAAAAGGATGAGGAGGTCAAAGTGGAAAGGGCAATGGAAGACCTTTGGGAAGCTGAAATAATGATGAAAAGAAAAGTGAAGATGTGGGTACCAGCCAAAGCCAAAATAATGACAACTTATACTACCCTCGTGATCAAAAAAGTGGTGATCAAAGAGGTAGAGGACGAGGGAGATAAGGACAAGGATCCGAAGCGAGTTATTTCAAAGGAATGTGTTTCTAGTGTGGTGGAAGAAGGGCACGAGCTCATGAATGTCCACAACACCGCAAGGGTAGACAAAAAAGGGTCATGGAAGGGTTGCACATGCAGATGAGGAGGCCCAATCAACATTCTATGATGTCGGGGTGGGAGAAGCCCTAGTGATTAGGAGAGCCCTGATAACTAAGGAAAAGGAACTAGAATAGAGGAAGAATTTGTTTTGCACAAGGTGCAAGTGTGAAGGAAAATGTTGTGATGTCATTATTGATGGTGGGAGCACTGATAATTTGGTGTCAGAGGAGATGGTCACAAAGTTGAAGCTGAAGAGGGAAAGGAACCTACATCCGTATCGGATTGTTCCTGCTGGGTGTAAAAAAACACAAAGTTTTTTTGGTCAATGAGTGCCTAGTAAAGTTCAAGATTGGGAGCTACCATGATGAGGTACTGTGATATCATCCTGATTTACGTTCATGTTATGGGAAGGTCGTGGCAGCTCGAGCAATAGCCATGATGGCCATGCAAACACTTATTCCTTGATAAAGGATGGGGTTCGTCACAAGTTGAAACCCCTGAAGGAGACCGAAGAAAAGGTATGCAGTAGTGCTAGAATTTGTTATGTAGATGGAAGAAATTTTTTAGAAGGTATGAAGTATGAGTGTATGTGTTATGCATTGATTCCTAGAGTGAGTAAGGAGGATAGTGAGAAGGTTCTAGAAGGATTTTTTGGGATGTTGGACGAGTTTCAGGATATTGTTTCTGATAATGTACCTGAGGGTTTACCACTAATTGTAACGCCCCGCCGTGCGAACCCCAAAGGACAATAACACAATAATTACAGCACAATTTTTATTTTTTTTAAATAAACATAACATACATGTAATACATATTAAGTCATAACATGAATTTCAATTAAATAGATTCATTAACACATACATCCCTTGGGGTACACGAAGAGTCATTACACGACTTAGATACATACAACATCAATAAAGAATAAAATCCAAAGATATAATCATTAACAATAACAAATATAACACATACATGAAAAATTCATTGATAAGAATCCATCTGCACATAAATACAACATATGCATGATCATCCTAACACATTGAATAACAACTACTATGGTCAATATCCACACCAAGTTTAACATTTCATTACAGTACAATGTTCAAAAAGTACAATGATGTAAAAGTGTTCCCAAACATAAATGGAAACCATACACAATATACCATGATACAAAATGAATAGATGAATACTAGCATCAAAACTGGCTCCAAGACAAATACAACTTTGGAGTCGCTGCAATAGCACCAATCCGCACCTCTCGATCCTCGACTGGGGACCCAATGGAGTGCTTAGCATGTTCCACCCGACCACGTGAGTCCGAAGACCCACCCCCCATGCTAGGAGCTAACAAGAAAGAGACCTCAACCAAGAACATCCAACAGAGAACCTCAAGACTCAGCGTCATACAAAAGTATCATCAAAACTCAGGAATTACAATGGCACAATCAACCACATCCAAGAGTCATAAATCTCATCACATAATTCAAGGCAATAGCTAGTAAACAAGGAACCAAAGGAAGATCATAAAACACTTCCAATCACAATTCTGAATCGCAATGACACAATACAATAACATCATATCACAGTACCATAAGAGTACAAGGTCAAAACCCAAACACCAAAGATCAAATAGGGTAAAACCATAAATCAATTCAAAACAACTATGTTCCATCAATTCAAGACAAAGACCCACTTCCAGAGGATTTCCAAAGTAACAACATAAGAAGGAGTGTTAGAGGAGAGTGTCATCGCATGGCTTAACATGGATTATCCAGGCTACCACTATCGCAAGGTGCCGCCTCCGTCTACTGACGAATTATCCAGGCACTCGAGCGCTAGGAGCCGCCTCCATCTATGGTTATCCAGGCTTCCTATCTCAAGGTACCACTCCATAGGGTTGCTCATGCGGAACCGTTAACCTTTCATGAAGACAAGGCAACGATCTTGCCAACCACGGCCTTCTCAATCCCCTTTAGTCTGTGGTAGCACTCAAAGGCGGATGAGGCATCAATTATCTTTTTAATGTGATTCTACCCACCCCCTAATTAATTATTTAAATTATCACTTTTTAATTTCACTCTAACGAGGGCTATCCTGGCGCCCCTTTGTGCGCCGACCACCCACTTAGAGCCACTCCCACTCTAGACACTCAAAACATAAAAACCAAATCCAAGGGTTGTACAACATAACAAGTACATTAGATCACAACAGAGAAGCATGCAAGGCATTACCCATCTTGCCATAAATACATAATCAAAATCTCAACGATTCATGTACAACCCTTTTCAAAAACATGAAACCAAAACACTTGCCACAACAAGGGCACATAAAAGGAGGAACACTAACCAATAGTAAAATAAACCTCTGGAAGATTCTCATAAAGTTACACTAGGGTTTCCCCATGAAAATCTGACAACAATAAAAACAAAACCTTGAAGAACTATTTTCAATTCAATTATAATGAGAGAATACATCAAAATAAGATCAACAACTCCCTTAAACAACATCAACAACTTTGATACCAACTAAATCGGACATCCAAGGAAAACCTCTATTTTCTCCTCTCGGAATACCCATAACTTCAAAGAACTTTTCAATTTGACTCATTATCAATTTAAGCAGAACCGTCAATCATAACAAAGATAACATTAACCGATTTACCACTTAGGGTAAAGAACCAAAAGAAAACATATGGGTTCCCATTGAATAGCAACATACATAAAATGAGATAAAATCTCCAACTCCAAAAATCAACTCAGGAAAAGACACATTGAAAGGGTCTATCAAAACAATCCATGAACCACACATTCAAATACAATATAACCATTCATTCAATAAAAAGTAACTCGAAGCAACCTAATAAGAACATTATTTTAGAGATCAATCATTTCCAACATTTAAGGATATCACAATATTGCGAATGAAAATATAATCTAATGTTATAAGCCACAAGACACTAACTCTCAAGCATACTCTTCCAAAATTAAAACAATCATGAACAATAACACGGGTTCCCATTTTACACACATAATTCTGTACAAGAAAACCATCATACACATCATCCTTGAAGAACACTATCTTAAAACACTTACATTGAACAGGCCATCGAGACATCTCCATAAAGATTCCACAAATCACACCCACCTTAAAAAAATTACATAACACTTAAACCAATAATCAAAACACTTAGCTTAAAACAATCACTCACACCTTATAACCATACAGACATTCCTTTAATTTAGGCATTATTTCAACGTTCTTATCACTTATTTTAACATATCCACTTAATTTAATTAAAAGAGTATTTACTACAAATAATTATATTTAACATAACTATATCGTTTATAAGATAACCAACTCCATCGACTGTTTAATATGAATCCTAATTATAACTTTAAAATGTAATACTAAGATGACAATTCCATAATTTACAACTTTATTATAATCCTAAGGTGACAATACTAATAAATTATTTCACATAGTAGTTTGATAAATAATTATTATTCATAGACTCATTAGATAACAAAAAGGGTAATTAAAATCATTTAACATTTAACACAATAAATTATCTAAGAAGGCCCAAAATACTCTTTCCTCATATGAATTTAAAATAATTTTCACATAATAACCATATAGAAAATTTTCATCTTATTTTTATTTATTTATAATTACCTCTGCTTCAAGAAACTTGATTCTTCTAATAACATAATATTTATACTTTCATTATATTCCATAATCATCTAATTTTACTTACGCAGAGCAAGCACATACAAAACTCTACTTTTCACTATTTCTAATTTAACTATTCCACTTGGAACTAACCAAAGTAAGAATAAACTAATCTACCAATGTTACACAATAAATTCACATAGGCAAAATGTATTCTTTCCTTAAAACCCTATATATATGCATTAATATATTTTCTTTTAAACTTAATTTACTTCAATTCACTTATTTAACTAAATCTCTATAAAAATAAGCAATTATTTATTTCAAATTAAAGAGGAAGATATTTATTATTCCAAAGTTACCCAAATAAATACTAACTATTAACATAAGGAAACTCTCTCTCTAATCACTTTACTAACCTACTCAATAACATAACACATAACTTAACTACCTAATAATTCTAATTTTCTCACTCCTATAAATAAATCATTTTCTAAATATAAACACATTAATTACAAAGTCTTAAGGAATAATTCCATATAAATCGATTTACTTTAACTAAATACACAGTTCATTTATCTACAGCAAAATTAAATACCTAATTTATTAATGTTTATTCCATTAAAATCCTTGGTTAAATAATATTTTACTAAACAATCTATCGAAATAACCATTTTTACTTTAATTATTTATCCGATTCTTTCTAAAGAGAATTCAATACTTCATTTACAAATCAAATATCTAATTAAAATTCTTTATCACCTTTTATTACTTCACTTACCATAAAATAAAATTACACTTTTACTTTTACTTTTACACTCGATTCATAATTTACGTTTACACCACCATAAAATCATAAACAAAACAATTAAAGAAATTATTCATATTTTATAAACATATTATATAAATACGAACCATTTTCTTTTGAATAATACTCATCATACAAATCTACTTATATATTGAAATATCCTCATAAATTCTAAATATAAAAGACTACCTTCACTCAAATCTTTTAACCTAATTATGTATCTATACTTGTTTATATAACCATACGCATATAAAAGAATAATAATCAAAAAGGTATAAATTCAAAATAAATAAAAAGTCACTCATATATGCAGTTGGGAATTCAAATGCCATAACTCAGACAGGTTGACAAAGAAATCAGAGAGGCTATTTAATTCTGTACAATGTTTCAACTCTAATTACTGTAACAGTGACAGGCTGCCAAGGGTTTCAGAGGAACTATTTAATTTACTACACTTTTGCAAGTCCAACGTTGCAGCTGTGATAATTTTGCCTATAGTTTTGGGGAGATTGCAAATACGTGACTTATGCGCAGGAGAAATAATATTAGATTTATTAAAACAATAAATCTTTATAGGTTAAAATTAGATTAATCTTTAACTTGTTAAGTTAATTTTATTTTCTTGATATCACAACTTAACTATGACTCTCAATGGATGGTAATTATTATCATTATTACTCAAATTTTATTTAAATTTATTTTATTTTATTTTCTTCTGTTTTGACATCAATTTCTGTAAACATAAATTTATGTTGATTTTATTAACTGTTCTACTTGGTGGCACTAGTTTACAAATCACTAGGGTTTCTACACAATTACAAATTAGGGTTGATATTAAAAACACATACAATAAAAATTTTACTAGATTATACATAAGGAAAAATAATTATAATGTGCACCTTGTAATGGTAGGATGCTCATGTGCAGGCAGAGGGGATATGCAAAAATTGAATTATCTGTGTTGGAAGGATTCCATGTTGAATTGTTTACAGCCAATCTCTGAACCGCTTCAACAAAATTTTTATTAAAGAAATTATATGGAAACAATCTGTACAAATTCAATGATTACACACTAAAATCTTTACATTCAATTGACAGAATAACATCCACAAATGCACTTATTATTTATTTCAAGCTTTGCTTTAAATCAAAAGAATAATCTACTTTAATGAAAACTCATCAAGCCTCTAGTTTAAATAGAATATTTATGAAGTCCTAAAATTATTCATAAAATAATTTGCACAAGGTAAAAAGATAGGTCATAGAGGTAAAAAGAGAACAACACCAATTTACGTGAAAAACTCCAACTGGAAAAAAAACCACTCCAAAATATCCGCAACTTATTTTTATTGATCATCAATGAAAAAAATACCTTTCCTCGATCCCTTCCAGACAAGAGCAGTAATTTATTGAGGTTGAAGGATGGATCAGCCAGCAATTACGCCTAAAACTTTTGCTGCATCTTCAAACCCTTGGTCAGTGTAGAATTCCCCTAAATTTTTTTCTTGCCTCCTCTTAAAGAAAATACCAAATTCTCCGTTCAACCGCCCTAACTCCTCTTTCTCCTCCGTAAAAGATTTTCAAAAAAAATAACTAATTTTTATTTACCCACTTTAATTAATCATTACTTTATATATTTATTTATTTAATTTCAACCAATAACTTCTTTTGTTTTAAATTACTTCCACTTAACTCTAAATTTTAACTAAAACAAATTTTCATAAATATTTAACTTTTAATTAAAATATAATTGAATAAATATTTTTACCGTAATTTATTTAAACTTAAGTTTAATTTTAATATTTAATCCTCTTTAATATTTTATCACTTTTAAATTTATTAATTGAATTTAATCATTAAATGATAATTACCTTTCCTCATTTAATCTGATTATTTTAAATAACTAACTCCCAACGATAATTAAATTGACGTTTATTGTTGAATCTAATTATTTATTTAATTCCAAATGAAACACGTAACCTTATAATTAAATTAATTTTATTAATCAAATCCAAACATATTATTAATGTTACCTCATAACCTTAAAATTAAATTAAATAATAAAATCACCACATCATCATGACATTACCAACAACAACTACTTACTTGACATCAATGATGACCGAAACGGGGTGGGCACTACATCCTCCCCCCCTAGGCTTCAACTTACTCCTGGAAGTTGAGCTCAAGAACAAACCATAAACTAACAATACTTTTAACAAACATAAGCACATCAATACCACAAGTCAAATCATCAATTAAACATCATCAAGCAACGAAAATTAAACAAACCAAAATAAGGAAATGATACCAAAATGATAATAGTAACGGGGTTGCAACCAAACTAATTTTTCCAAACACCAGGACGAAGTGGTCAAACTAAGTCGAGGACACTTTCTTGTCAGCTCCTATGTTCAACGTCAAGCCCATTGGGTCTTTATGATGCTCGCCCAGTCCTGACAATGCAGGTGGAATCGAGACTTAATTCCTGCAATCCTGCATGAAAACAAACATTGTGCACAATACATATATATCACAAATACATCGTGAGAGGAAATCCCAGCATAGTAGGGCACTCGCGAGCGAGTGATACCACACTGTCCCTCCCACTAACCACACATAATAGTCAAAACAATTCTAATAACTCGTAAATAGTTTGCTTCTTACTAGTTAAACAATATTCTCATAAGGATGCTAACCATAAACCTAATCCATCTACTATATCACAATGAATTACTACATGACATTATAAGTACCTATACCTACATATTACAATTACATTACCTTCGTCACTATGCTTTCTGAAGCCAAGCTCCTGTAAATCAAAAGCTAACATAGAACATTGCACATTAGTACCAATAATTCAAGTTGCATTTTAACCTCAAGATACTATATTCTGCTAAAAATCATAGAATAATTATCCACCAAACCTCATATTTTCGTTAAAACTCATAATTTTCACCCAAAGAACTCCACGTTAACCATTATTCCACACCAAATCCCACATCAATTTCAACAAAAAGGCAAAATTTTACACCTTCACAGATTCAAGAAAACATAATTCATCACTCAAAGACAACAAAATTGTAGATTTCACACACACTTGACATATTCACACACATAAAACACATCATCAAGAAACACATCACACTAAAACTCAAGGGTCCATAGAGCATCCCCGACAGAAAGGATATCAGTGCATTGCGCACTACACCGTGGGTCCTATCCTTTCAATCGGTTTCCTGCACAACTGACCCAATATCGGTTAATAGAAGAAACTCAAGTTCACAACAATGACAACAGAAAAGTGAAACTCAAGACGCACGGGTCTAAGCGCAAGGTTACATAGTGAGCACATAGTGCCCAGTGTATGAACCTATGCTCTGATACCAATGTTGTAACGCCCCACCGTGCGAACCCCAAAGGACAATAACACAATAATTACATAATTAATTAGGGGGTGGGTAGAATCACATTAAAAAGATAATTGATGCCTCATCCGCCTTTGAGTGCTACCACAGACTAAAGGGGATTGAGAAGGCCGTGGTTGGCAAGATCGTTGCCTTGTCTTCATGAAAGGTTAACGGTTCCGCATGAGCAACCCTATGGAGCGGTACCTTGAGATAGGAAGCCTGGATAACCATAGATGGAGGCGGCTCCTAGCACTCGAGTGCTTGGATAATTCGTCAGTAGACGGAGGCGGCGCCTTGCGATAGTGGTAGCCTGGATAATCCATGTTAAGCCATGCGATGACACTCTCCTCTAATACTCCTTCTTATGTTGTTACTTTGGAAATCCTCTGGAAGTGGGTCTTTGTCTTGAATTGATTTATGGTTTTACCCTATTTGATCTTTGATGTTTGGGTTTTGACCTTGTACTCTTATGGTACTGTGATATGATGTTATTGTATTGTGTCATTACGATTCAGAATTGTGATTGGAAGTGTTTTATGATCTTCCTTTGGTTCCTTGTTTACTGGCTATTGCCTTGAATTATGTGATGAGATTTATGACTCTTGGATGAGGTTGATTGTGCCATTGTAATTCCTGAGTTTTGATGATACTTTTGTATGACGCTGAGTCTTGAGGTTCTCTGTTGGATGTTCTTGGTTGAGGTCTCTTTCTTGTTAGCTCCTAGCACGGGGGGTGGGTCTTCGGACTCACGTGGTCGGGTGGAACGTGCTAAGCACCCCATTGGGTCCCCAATCGAGGATTGAGAGGTGCGGATTGGTGCTATTGCAGCGACTCCAAAGTTGTATTTGTCTTGGAGCCAGTTTTGATGCTAGTATTCATCTATTCATTTTGTATCATGGTATCTTGTGTATGGTTTCCATTTATGTTTGGGAACACTTTTACATCATTGTACTTTTTGAACATTGTACTGTAATGAAATGTTAAACTTGGTGTGGATATTGACCATAGTAGTTGTTATTCAATGTGTTAGGATGATCATTCATATGTTGTATTTATGTGCAGATGGCTTCTTATCAATGAATTTTTCATGTATGTGTTATATTTGTTATTGTTAATGATTATATCTTTGGAATTTATTCTTTATTGATGTTGTATGGATCTAAGTCGTGTAATGACTCTTCGTGTACCCCAAGGGATGTATGTGTTAATGAATCTATTTAATTGAAATTCATGTTATGACTTAATGTGTATTACATGTATGTTATGTTTATTTAAAAAAAAAAAATTGTGCTGTAATTATTGTGTTATTGTCCTTTGGGGTTCGCACGGGCGTTACACTAATAAGGAAGATCAGTTATCAGATTGATTTGATTCCTAGAGCCAGTTTTCCAAATAAGGCAGCTCATAGAATGACTCCAGCAGAAAATGAGGAGTTGAACAAACAAGTTCAAGAGTTATTGAGAAAGGGTTTGATACGGGAGAGTTTGATTCCATGTGCATTACCTACAGTACTAGCACCAAAGAAGGATGGGAAGTGGAGGATGTGTACATATTCCTGAGCCATAAACAAGATAACAATCAAGTATAGATTTCCCCTACCAAGGATGGATAACCTAATGGACTATTTGAGTGGAGCTCAGTACTTCACAAAGATTGATTTGAAGAGTGGATATCACCAGATCCAGATTTGAGAGGGAGATGAATGGAAGACTGACTTCAAGACCAAAGAGGGCCTGTATGAGTGGTTAGTCATGCCTTTTGGGCTAACCAATGCACCGAGAACATTCATGTGGCTCATGAACAAGGTACTAAAAGAATTTCTGGGAAGTTTTGTTATTGTGTATTTGGATGATATTTTGATTTTTAGTAAGACGTTGGATGAGCATCTAATGCATATTCGAAGAGCCTTTGAGAAGTTAAGAGAAGAGAAACTGTTGATTAATCTAAAGAAGTGCAGTTTTATGAAGAGGGAGTTAGTGTATTTAGGGGTTGTTGTCTCAGCAGAAGGTCTCAAGATGGACCTAGAGAAGGTGAAGGCTATTTTGGAATGACCTACCCCAAGAATTGCTACCGAGGTGAGATCTTTCCATGGTTTGGCTAGTTTTTATAGAAAGTTCATTAGAAACTTCAGTAGTATTTGTGGACCCCTGACTAAAACCATGAGAGGGGATAGAAAAGAATTCAAGTGCAGCACTATAGCGGCAAAAAGATTTGAAAATTTGATGAAGCAGAAGGTGACAGAGCAGCTTGTTCTAGCCCTCCCAAATTTCAACAAGGTGTTTCAGGTGGATTGTAATGCCAGTGGCTGTGCCATTGGAGCAGTGTTGAGCCAAGAAGGTAAGCCCATTACCTATTTCAGTGAAAAATTAAGTGTTTCCAAGACAAAGTATTATGTATATGATCAGGAATTTTATTCAATAGTGCAAGCATTAAAGAAATGGAGACATTATTTGTTGCCAAACGAAGTTGTTCTATATACTGATCATCAAGCCTTGCAGTACCTAAATAGTCAGGGAAAATTAAATAAGAGGCATATGAAATGGGTAGAGTTTTTGCAAAGTTATACCTTTGTCTTGAAACATAGGAGTGGGAAGTCAAATAGGGTTACAGATGCCTTAAGTAGGAGGCATACATTGATGAAAAAGATGCAGATTAAAGTGGTTGGGTTCAATGAATTTAAGACATTGTACGCAGAAGATCCTGATTTCACAGAGGCTTGGAAAGCTTGCAAGGAACTTGTTACAGTGGACAGGACAAGGTGGCTGGATTTCATAATCTAGGATGGCATGTTATTTAAGGGAAGTCAATTGTGTATCCCGAGGAGTTCCATGAGGGAGAACCTGATAAAGGAGAAGCATAGTGGAGGAATACCAGGACATTTTGGCTGAGATAAGACCATTGCCATTATTAGTGAGCATTATTATTGGCCTTAGTTGTCATAGGATGTGAAGAAGTTTGTACAAAGCTGGAGGGTATGTCAGATGGCTAAAGGAGTGAGCCAGAATATAGGCTTATATCAGCCCTTACCTGTACCAGAGAGGCCATAGGAGGATATAAGTATGGACTTTGTTCTTGGTTTGCCAAGGACACAACGAGGGAATGATTCAGTCTTTGTGGTGGTTCATAGGTTTTCAAGATGGCACATTTCATTCCATGTCAAAAGACCCATGATGCAGTCCACATTGCTGACTTGTTCTTTAAAGAGGTGCTGAGGCTACATGGTATGCCAAAGAGTATTGTTTCAGATCATGACACCAAATTTGTGGGGTACTTTTGGAGGACCTTGTGGAAGAAGCTAAAGACAAAGTTGAAGTTCAGTTCTGCACACCATCCACAAATAGATGCGCAGATAGAGGTTGTTAACAGGAGTCTGGGTAACCTAATGAGATGTTTGGTAGGAGATAAACCCAAGGGATGGGACTTGATCTTACCCCAGGTAGAATTTTCTTACAACAATTATGTCAACAGAAGCACTGGTAGATCACCATTCTAGATTGTGTATGGAGGTAGCCCCAGAACAACTCTAGAATTGAGGAAGATGGACCAAGAGAAGAAAATAAGTGCTGAAGCCAAAGATTTTATAGAACACATCAAAGATATACATGAGAAGGTAAGAGAACATATTAACAAGATGAATATGCAGTATAAGGCTTAGGCAGATCAGACGAGGAGGTATAAGGAGTTTCAGATTGGTGATGAAGTGATGATCGACTTGCAGAAAGAAAGGTTTCCAGTGGGAACATATAACAAATTGAAGATGAAGAAGTTCGGTCCCTGTAAAATCTTGAAGAGGCATGATTCAGGGAATGCATGAGGTAGAGTTGTTGGATGGACTCAACACTTCCCCTATGTTCAACATTTCAGATTTGACAGAATATCATGAAGGTGGTGCAGAGGAAGTACCAATGATGGAACAATGTGGAATTCCAGCACCTACTTCAGAAAAGGATCAGATTAAAGAAATCCTGGATAGTTGTGTGGGAAGGAGTACCAGGAATAGGTAGTATGAAGAATATCTAGTGAAATGGAAAGGAAGGCATGTTGAAGATTCATCCTAGTTGCCTAAGGCAGAGGTCAACCGTTTGGGTTTTTTTCCACCATCTGATACGTGACAAGGTCACTTCTCAAATTACCTTGGGTGTCTAATGCAGGAGCATCCAGTGGTGTAAGGGCAATCTTGCATCACCCAAAAAAATAGTTAAATTTCAAGTTTCTCAGTTTTTAGATGTTTTTACATTTTTGGATACCCTTTTCGTCATAATGAAATTCCTAATTTACGGTTTTTATTTTCTATCCCTGGGTTGAAAAATATTGCAGTTTTAGTTGCCTAGATTTACACCTAAAAATATTTTGAGTTAGATTTGAGGCACTTAGAGTTCCCAAATTGGCCCCAAAACTTTCCAAAATTAGCATAGCTAACTTTAAGTGCGTTGTTGACTTCGAGACCTTTCCAACGGTTCAAACGGTTCGTGAATCAGAGTCCCGGATCAAAAGTTATGGCCCCAGGAAGTTGGCGCACTTTCTAGAAGATACAATTGCAATTGTTCTTCTGAAATTTGAACTTCAATTTGTAATTTTTTGGCGCCAAACCACCTAAACTCAAATTTGAATTTTATTTTGGCTCCAAACTAAAGAGGAGCTCTATTTATGGGCGGGTTTCTAATTTTTGGCTAACTTTTTGGGGACAAGCTCGCATATTGCAAAAGGGTGATTTTGTAGCTTTCTGTAACTTGCATGTGTTGTAAAACTTGGGGATTTGAGATCCTCTACATGTAAGAAGCTCCATTTTCTGAATAATATAATTATTCTCTTGTTTGTGGGTTATTTTCTAAGTCTCAGGCTGCGCCCTCATCAATTCCCTAAGCCAAGTCCTCCACATTTATTCCATTGAAGTCTTCAAAATTTAAAACCTCTACTCTTGTTAAAGAAAGTGACCACTTTGATAGGATATCCACCTCCACATTTCCCGTTCGCCTAATATGACTCACCTTGAAATCTTCAAATGAGGCTAAAACCTCATTTATTCTCCTGACCATCCCCTCCAAATTCTAAGCTTCAATTTTTCCTTTTATTATTGCTTGGATAATAATTTGAGAATCTCCTTCCAAGTGTATCCTTGAAAATCCTATCCTCCGATCTAGTTTTATTGCCATAAGGGTTGTTGCAGCTTCTGCTACATTATTAGTACCATCCTTCAATCTCATTGCTCCTATGGCTAACACATTATCATTCTAGTCACGGATAACACATCCAACACTAGATGCTCCTAGATTTCCCTTTGGTGCTCCATCAAAATTTACCTTCCACCAACCTTCCTTTGGTTTATCCCATTTGTCAGCTTCTAAAGTATACTGAGTTTGATTAACCCAACCAGGTCCCTTAACGGGCCGAGTCATTATCCTTTTTATTCAATTACAACAAAGAGCTATAAATATGATGATATAATTTTATTTTTCTTTTATAAATCACACTTACAATGGTAAAACAAACTATTATTGAATTATAACACATGTAATAAATATGAAGAATTAAACCATCTATAATTTTTCTTAATTTCATCATCATCTAAATTTTAATTCATACTAGTAGGTAATACTAAAAAACACACTATAATGAACATATAGCTCTTTCTTTATTATTTGTACTTCATGGGTTAAAGAAAAAGTATTAGATTCAATACCATATTTAATTCAGATACAACACTAGCCCAAATCACAAATGATATGATATAATCATGTTGTAATGAATAAAACCATCAACGTTCATGACCTCTCAAAGATTGATGAAAAAACTTTAGGAAGCAATTAATCTAATGAAAAAAATAAAATAACATACATTGGAAGAATTTTAAATTTCATACTGGCTACCCTTTACTAGTTATATTTTTTAAAACACAAAGTTAGAAGTACACATGGTGAAGGAAAATATCACTTTAAGAGAATAGTTTGGTTTAAATATTTTTTCATAATCATGAACACACTTCTTTAAATAGACCATGTAATTAATGAGGTAGTTCATAAAATATTTGATAGCATTCTCAAAACTTCTATTATCTATATTTTTTTTTATCTATAAGAGTGAATAAATATGGGAAATATTTATCATCAACTAGTTACTTTTTCACTTAGATACAACAAGTAAATATTGTAAATTATAATGATTGTTTTCTTCTTATTTATTTATATCTAAATATAATGAAAAATAAGATTGAGAATGAAGTATTCCACAACTAATTAAACATATATGACATGTAAATTTATGATTGAATAAAAAATTCTATATTAAAAATTGTATTCTATCAATGTATATATTTTCTTTAGGGATACAATATTGAAGGGTCATTAGAATCTATGAGGAAATAAATAAATATGAGACAAAAAATCATCATATTAATCATGAGAAGATAAATAACTATCTCTATATGTATTATTTCACATATCATCAATATCTAACATGAGGCACAAGATAAAGAAGAAAGATTAATAAACTTATATGAAGATGAAATATTTTTTGTCAAAATAACTTAGTAAAATTAATGAAAAAGGATACACAAGCCAACACATATATTTTAGAAGATAACTCTTCTCTTAAATTGAGATTCAAAATGGTACTTTGTCCAAGCTCTTTTTTCCACCAAGTATTATTGTCCCAAAAATACCTAATTGTAGATGTAGTGTGTTTAACAAGGAACATAATTGAAATTATCAAGTTTAAGCTTAATCAAGGGAATGTAATGAATCAATAAAATTCAAGAATAAACATACCAAATATTTTAGTTTTATCTATCATGGTTAATTACAAGTAAATCATGACAAATACATATAACAAAAATAATTAAATATTGAATGTGTTCGATGCAAGTCTCTTCGATAAACTTCCTAGACATTATATAGACACTAAACATGTAACATTGCATAGGAAAAAGGAGTAGGCTATGGTGGGAGTAAATTTCCTAAAGAAAATGTTGCATATTAAACCAATCGAAGACTTTGAATGGGTAGGAAATTTTATCAATTATGTGCAAACATATGCTAATGAATAATTTCACTTTTATAGAAACCTTACTTCATGTTTTGTTATTAGTTATGATATATAAAAGTATTTTCCCTAGTTAGAAAAATATCTTGACATTAGGTTTTTGAAATCATTCATGTGATGCTAGAAATTTTGAAATCTAGAAGCTTGAACTACTAAAGCCACTTATAAGGTCAAGTTCTTTTTTTACTTTTACTTGGGCCCTATGAGGTTTTGTTTGGTTGCATGGTTGGCCAGGAAAAGGTTTTATTGTATACCTATGATGCAACCATTGAAGGGTCTATGTTTCTTTTTATTTCTATTTTTTTTTTTCAAGTTAATTTTATCTAGCTTGAGGGAAGAATAGATTCCCCTCCAGTTTGTTTATTGACACTTTAAAAAATGTATTTTAGTTACTTTATTAATACAAAAAGATTAGGCCTATGGTCTTTTATCTAAAAAAAAAAGAGTCTATTCCATAAAAAAATAAAAATATAAATGAAACTACAACTAACTAAAACCTACTCTAAACGAATTAAAATAAAGTTAAAAATTATTAATGGGTATGTGTAGAATCATCATGGAAAAAATAGGCCCTTAAGGCGCGAAAAATTTAGAAAAATTAGAGTTTAAAACCTTGATGTAAAAATTTGAATAAGTTATTCATATTATTTCAAAAATATGTAAGAATAGAATTTGTAGAAAATTCAATGTAGTTTCTAAAATACTAGGTATATTTGAAAAAAAAAAAATCTATTTGGTGAAAATTTGAAATTTCAATGCAGTAGTACTTAAATTTAAGGGAAAAAATAAGAACTAGGTGTTTGTCTGACCACCCTAACCACAATAAATTCATATTATTATTTTATAATATTTTAGATATAAGTAGAGGACTCATGTCCCGATGTGATGGATATTTTTTTGTAATTTTTTCCCAAGTAAATAATTAATTATGATTTTTTTATTATAACTTTAAAAAAAAAAAACTTGTATGTCTAACCACCTTAACTTGGTCAAAACTTCATGAAATTCATTATTTTTTAATCCTATAGTATGAAAAGCATAGAATGTGTTGTATGTTTCATATTCAAAAATTTCTATACTATTTGAAAGCTATAAATGTTTCTCAATCATCCTATCAATCAAGACTTTAGTTGTAATTAAAATAGAAAATGAATAATAATTATGTATTAAATTCAAAGTAAAGCATAATTTATATTGGTGGAAAGCCAAAAATATCCTTCAAAAATATTTTTCATTTCATCAATTTTCGGTAAAAAAAAAATCATCAACCACATACCCTACACGTACCCATCATATCACCAATTTTTGGTCCATCATGATCTTGCACATATCGGAAGGGATAATAAGAAATTGGGTTTTTTTTATGCTAGATGCAAGTTGAATCTAATGATGTTATAGCAAATTAAGGTATCTAAACCTTGGAAATTCCTAAGTTTTGATTAGATTAAGACTTGAAGGGCTAGTGCCCATTACAAAACACAAATTAAGGAAAATGAGGGGCTCATGAGAAGTGAAATGGATAGAAAACTAAAGCATAAAATAAAACTTAAACAGTCTGACAAGAAAAAAGAAATAGAAACAACACAAAAATACTAGCATAAGACCACAAAATAACTATAGGTCTCCCAAAAAATTTAGACCACCTATTGTCTTCCAATTCTGAGCTAGGAAGTGGAGCTTCTCAAAAGATAGAGGGCCTTTTTGCACAACCAAAGATCCACTGTGGCATCCAAAGTCAAGCTTTCAACCTCCTTTAATTTCTTTTTCTTGTGACCATCATCACACCATTTCTTAGCCACCAGTTTTCCCTGGCCCTTCCTAATATCTTGCTAAAAAATATGAATGGTTAGGGTAGTGTTCTTTACAGTCCCCTTCCTATAATCAGTTATGACCTAGAGGCACTCTGTGGTTTTTTTGGTTCCTGTGTATAGCATCAATCTCCATTTATAAAAAAAATTGTCCTCCTCGATGCCAATGACAACTCTCAACTCTTCCAACCCTTTATACCATCTTTCCCATTGCTCAAATGACTTAGCTACAAAGTCTATCATTTCCCAATGGCCTTTTTCCTCCATCTCTCCCCACCAAAAAACCTACTATTGTAAAAGCTTATTTTACAGAGTCTAGATTCTCTCTTTTACAATGACCAATTGACCTAGGAGCCACTTAAGAATGCCATTTTGGATATTAACCATCTCTAAAATTTCATTATTTTTTTTCCAAAGGGGGTCATTAGGAGCACAAATGTTAAAACCCACCATGCGCTCATCATGAGTCCCCTCCAAATTGATGTAGAAATTATGGGAAATTTGATGGATAGGGTTACTATTAGGGGTGTTGGGGACATAAAAAACCTCTACATGAGTAGGGACTATGTGGGGGAATTTGGAGGGGTGGGATTCCACAACTTACCATCTTAGTTGTTCCACTCGTTAGACCCATAAGTAGAAATAGGAGTGGGCTTAGATAGGGGAGGAACTTTAATGAGGTCAAGAAGGGTTTCCTCGTTAGCAGGGGTTTTACCACAAGCATGAGTGAAATGATGAGATGTGGGAGGGGTTTAATTTATGGTAATTGAGGGATTAGGGTCCATAGTGGGGTCATGAATGACCAAGGTGTTCTTTTCAATAGTGGCAAGGAAGGATAACATAATTTTCTAGTAGTGACAAAGATGAAATAGTTAAGACCCTAGTAAATGGGTAAATTATTTTTTTTACCCTAGAATTTTTAACATATTATTCAAGAGAGGAAAAATCCAAAAGGGAAAGGTTTGTGTAGGATCATAATGGAAAAAATAGGCCTTTAAGTGGCAAAAAAATTAGAAAAATCAGAGTTAGGCAACTTGACGTAAAAATTTGAATAAGTTATCTATATTATTTCAAAAATATGTAAGAATAGAATCTACGACAAATTGAATTTAGTTTCTAAACTACTAGGTTTATTTAAAAAAAGAAAAAATCTATTTGGTGAAAATTTGAAATTTCAATGTAGTAGTACTTAAATTTCAGGGAAAAAATAAGGTGTCTATCTGATCACCCTAACCACAAGAAAATGATAATATTTTTTTACAAGATTTTAGATATAAGTAGATGACTCATGTCCCGATGTGATGCATGCTTTGTTGTATTATTTTTCCAATTAAATAATTAATTCTAAATTTTTTATTACAACTTTAAAAAAATATAAAAAACTCATGTCTAACCACCTTAACTTGGTCAAAACTTCATGAAATTCTTTTTTTTTAAACCTATAGTATGTGAAGCATAGAATATGACAAATGTTTCAGATTAAAAAAATGTGATATCATTTGAAAGCTATAGATGTTTTTCAATCGGTCTATCAATCAGGACTTTAGTCATAATTCAAATAGAAATTGAATAATAATTATTTATTAAATTCAAAGTAAAGCATAATTTATATTGGTGGAAAGCTAAGAATCTCCTTTAAAAACCCTTTTTTCAACAATTTAGGGTAAAATAAAGGTCGTCAGCCACATACCCTACACATACCCATCATATCGCCACTTTTTGGCCCATCATGATCCTGCACATACTCGAAAGTTTATCTTTATAGTTTAACAAAGATGGTTAGGCATTGGAAAATAATGAGCATGAAAGTTATGTAAGTTTACCTTGAGCATAACATACCTCATTAATACTTTTGCTACCTTACTCCAAACACTAGGGAGGTTAGCCTGATTAAAGCTATTTTGGAGTTTGTTCACTTTTTCACCCTCTTTCAAAAATTAGTCCATGTCTTTCCAATAATTGGCCTTAGGCTTACAAGGAATGCAAACCCCCTCCAACAAAAGCCTTGTCACCTCCATAATAAGCCAAGTAGTCACTGTGAAGGAATACCCCCTAATAGTGATAGTTCCATCTTCCTAGGAAGTAATGAATGCCATAGAGAGCTTGGGGTCATACCCTAAAATGCTTTCCACATATGAGGCTAACTTTCTCCATTGAATGATGGGCCAAACTTCCTATTCTTTTTTCCACATCTTGAAATTAGTAGGTTCTTCTTGGGCCAGTTCACATCCCATGGCAAAATTCATAAAATACATAGCAAGAAAATATAGTTTGTAGAAATGCCAATATGAATACCAAAGCCACATGTAAATGAGTTTATGAAAATACTACTTAAAGGGATTAATTTTCCATTAGTGAAACTGATGGAAAATCCCAAAAAGAATTGAGAGAGGATACAACTCAATCTCAATTTTATAGTTGTTTGGCATCATGGTTCGTTAATTTACACACATGCCTAGGGATATGAAAAATATTATCTCATATTACTAAATTGTGTTTTAAGATGCAAATGTTAGCAAGCTCTTTAGAAACATTATTTCCAATTCTAAACATGTGAATTTCCCTACAATTTTTTAGGGTAGTCATTAGATTATGAGCAAACAAAATTGGGTCCTCGAGTGTCCAAAAATGATTATACTTCCTTATCAACATGAGGATAGTATTTTTTGAGGCTCCCTCGATGACAAAATTGGAAAGCCTAGCTTGTGTGTCAATCTATGTGCCATGAAAAGTCATTGCCACCTCATAAAAGCTAGATGATTATACCCCCAAGTTCACTGCATGAGCCAAAATTAAATTACCCTTGTGATCAAGAATGAACCCATCCCCACCCACTTGACTCCAGTTAGGTTAGGTTGATGGTAATTCCTAAGTTATTTTTTTATTTTTATTTAATATTTTCCCATGATTGTTTCATATTTATGTTATTAAATATTTATGCTACATAAATAGGGGCAGATATTTTGAGTTGGTACATTTTTGCATGTTGGTACCTTAAAAATAAAATTATTAGTTGTGAAAATATTCCCATTTAGTGGTATCACATGGAAAGCCTAAATTTAAGGATGTTATGATAGATTCTATGACAATTGTAAGGGATAAAAGTAGGTGATATAACTTTTTAGGGGAGAATTAGTTATGAAATGTGTAAGAGAATCTTTGGATAGTCTATAAATAGTCTATGATACATGTAGGATAATCGCCTATTTTATAGATATTTTTATCACAGTCTATAAGCTACTATGAAGTCATGTAAGATACCATGTTTAGCATGTAAGGGTTGTATGGATTTTTCCAAGGTATTTTAGAATCTTGTTTTTACCTATAGTATTTTTTATGGTGGTATTTTGAGCCCTTACGAGTCTATATTCATGGGTTGAGATAGAGAAAATATGAGATGTTTTACAAGTGTGTAGATGTTGCTAGATTAGATATAAGATTGAGAAAATTTCATTCATTGTAATCTCTTTGAATAATAATATAGATTTTCCCTCATTTCTTGGTAGAGATTTTCACTTGAAATAATTTTCTCCAAGTAAATCCATGTGTCACATGTATGTATTTTATGTTGTGTGATTTATTTGTAGTTTAAATTATTTCTCCATAATTTTTTACAAGTTTTTATTTTATATTTTCAAGTTATATCAGATTTCCATATTATAGTGCTTCCATTCATTTCTAAAATTTGGTATCATATCTGGCCATCTTTGTCTATTGGGTGTAAGTGTGAATTTTTTTATGGTATAGTGGGATTTCTATTTTGTAGATTTGTGTTTGTAAAAATCATGGTTGCATCTCCACATTAGTTAGACATTGATAAGTTTAATGGATCTAACTAAATATATTGGAAGCTAAAATTGTAGAATATCTCTAGACATTGAGATCAATTGGTAGTTACACAAAAAGAAAAGAAACTTGATAGAGTTATTCCAAAATATTTTTCATAAGATGGAAAAAACACACAAGGTATTATCTAGTTATGTGTTGCATATTTTTTCCTCGTGAAATTGTCTAAAGAAAATATTACATTTTCTTTGTAAAAATAGTTTGGTGTGATTTATCAAGTCAAGAGCTTTGTGAACAAACTTTCTTTGAAAATAAAAATGGGAACTCTTAAAATTTAGGAAGGTGAGTCCATTGCAAAGAATTTAAATTCATTTAATTTGATTTTAATTCAATTAGCATGTATAGATGTTAAACTATAGAAAAATTTGACAAATACTTTATCCTTATTTTTCTTTACCTAAGTAATGCAAAATTTTAATTTTTTAAATTATTGGTGCACCAAATTTTTTTTTGTGAGGGTCTCTCTTACACTTCTAGGGTTTTGAACCTAAAAGGAGAGAGGTACAAAAATCTTAGTGACTCACTCAAGAAAAAACACTTGAGATTCTAATGCAAAGGAGATTGAAATCTATGAAAGGGGATTGTTGTAAAGGCTAAAAATTGATAAAAGAGTTTCAATACCAAATGTAAACCTATAAAATGCAAGATGTTTGAAAAAATAGTGTGATATGTAAAAAGACCTAGAAATGTAAGTAAATTGTAAGAAAAACTTATGAAATTGAAAGTGTGCACCTGGAGATTGGAAAGAGATGGAAAGGAGCTTGAAAATCCTGAAGAATTCACTATTGATACCAACTAGGACTCGTACACCAAGCTGGGTGACTTAGTCCTACATTGGGAAGACTTTGTTGGAAGAGGTTTCAGACAATTTGGTACTTAGATCTACAAAATTCTTATTTAAGCCTAGGTAGTGGGACTCATTTTCTAGTAATGGTGAATCAATCCACTTCTAGATTTCTAGAAATTGAAAACATGAAATTGTAGCATTTACTCTGTAGTTCTACTCCTAGTTTAGATCTGGGTCTGAAACTATCAAATTCAACCTACAGGTGTTATCCAAGCTTCTCTTAGGACTTTGATAACTTTGAATGACTTCTATAATTTTTTGAAAACTTTTCCAATCTTTCTCTTTGAAAAATTTGCAACCTAGACCTACAAATCACATGCAAAGAGAGGGGAAAATTGTTGTAGGGCTAGTGAATAGGGCCTTACCTTGGTCAA
This sequence comes from Sequoia sempervirens, assembly GCA_007258455.2. NCBI lineage: Eukaryota > Viridiplantae > Streptophyta > Pinopsida > Cupressales > Cupressaceae > Sequoia > Sequoia sempervirens. Next base: position 39,472 of record VDFB02326784.1, on the reverse strand, counting down.
ACCCCATCTTGGTAATTAAACCCTTGAAAACGAAATGAAATATGGAAATAAAATGATGAATGAACAAAATTAATATTACAACTCACCAAACCCTTGAAGTAGAATGCTATATACATGCAAGTGATCACTCCAATGGATGTAGACTTGATTTTTTTTGAAATTCTTAGAATGCTTGAGTGATTGATTGATTAATTAGTTGGGGCTAAAATGAGTAGAAAAACCCTATATTCATACTTGATTATGTAATGATTCCCCAAAATACATCATAGGCCAACCATAGATCTTAGAAAATAAAAAACTGCCAAAAATTTTGAAATAACTTTGAATTTTAGGCCAAAGGGGACTCATTCACCCCTAATGGCAAATGGGTCCCACCTAAGGAATTTAAAGTAGGTTTCATAAACTAGATATTTTGAATGATGTTTATCAAGATTATTTTCAAAAATAGACTTAAGTAATTCGTGTAAAGGTAAAATGGGGCCAATTAAACCATAAGAAAGGTGCAATCATTAATGACAAGACTAGAAAAGTGTGAATGTTTATTACAAAACTTTACAACACTCTGAAATAAGGCTTGGTAAATGATAAAAATAGGTTATTTAGGTGAAATTTATTAATAAGATCCTAGAAAATTGTGTAGGTGTCTTACAACACTTCACAACACTTTTGTAAGGAATCCTAAAATTATTATTAGTTAACAAGGGTCCAAGCCCTAAAGTGAATGTGTTAACCACATTACAACACTAAATCAAGGAAAAACTAAGCCAACATCCATAAGAAGGACCCAAATGAGCACGAAAGTGTAGAAAGATCCATTTTTGTACACTAAATTTGTCCCACACTTTAGTGAGAGGGTGAACTTGCTTCAAACTCACACTAAAGTAGTGAAACACACACATAAAGAGGGATCCAAGTGAACCCATGCTGGCAAGATGAGACAACAACAATGAAGAGAGGTGATCAAGCCCCTAGGATAAAGATCCCATGGTAAACCAAACATAAGCACAAGGAACAAACATGAAAATGATGTAAAGAGTAGTGAGAAGACCAATTGTACACTATTAAAGATGAAAGGTAGAAAAGGAAAGAAACAAAAAGAAAAAAGAATTAGATCAAGCTTTGATCATTTGTCCATTCTAATGTGGATTAGATCTAGGCTATTTTTCCAGAAGATGCATACTCACTTTGAGGTGGCAAAACTCATGTCTGTCTATCAGGCGAGAAGTACTAGATGGTGTGAAACATACACTCATGGCTGGTATGCACTCACACACACACAGGTGGCTATGGGGAAATTCATGCCTTAGAATGGCCTTCCCGCTCAACCATACCAAAGCTATACCTCCTGATAACTTTAATAAGGTGCCACAAAAGAAAATGGCTTTTTGAGCTTCATGAGACATGAAAAAATTTTAATGCTTGGAGCTCATGAACAAATGCGATGCCACCACAGGCATTCAAGCTGTGTTATGCAAGGTTTCCATATATAGCAATAAATGAAAAATGCAACATGCAAAGAATGTTCACACGAGTACTGATTAGTTCATGTGAGGTCTTTAACTTACGAAACATTGTACCTAATGTCTCCAAGAGTGAACTGATCAAAGAATAGAAAATTCATAACTTAGGGGATGTAGTGTGTCACATAAAGCCACTAAGAGGAATGTAATATGCTCAAATAGATCACAATCATGAAGGAAATTACACCCAATTTCATCCGCAAAGTGACAAACACATTGTATAAAGCAAGAAGGTTGCACTAAGAACTAGGAAAAGGAAAAATGAAAAAGAATAATGTCAATGTATGCCCCCACTTTAAAGGAATTTCTAACACCATGTTGTGAGAAATGAATTTAAAGTCTCAAAATGAAAAATTCTATCAAGAAAGAATGAATGAGAGCCAACTTGAAAATCCCTATACCATGTCATATGTTTCTGAGTAAGGTTATGTCATGTATCTATCGATTTATGGATTTAGGGTCAATATGTTCATTCCTACAATGTTTTGTAAGGATCTTGGAACTGTCATCATCCCCTACATGAAACTAAAAGAAATTCTTACGTTAGATGTTCTACAAAACCCTTTGACCACGCTACCCTACCGCCCCGTGTCATCCCTAAAGCGTTCACAGCGCCAGCAGCAGCTGACCGAAAACCATGTGCTTATATTACAACCACCGCTCGCACTATTCCGCGGTACATCGAAAATACAAGCAAAAAGGGTAAAAGAAAAGAAAAAGTCCTTTTGGGCTAACATGAAAGAGACCTGAATGTCTCAATTCCTTGCATCATCCCCAAAATGAAAAAACAAGAAAAATAAAAAGGTGAAAGCAATGGATGACATAGAGAAAAATAAAGGTACAAATAGAGGAATGGAAAAAAGAGAGAAAATATCAAATAAAACATCTATTGGAAATAATGTGCCTCAATCTCATAGGTTGAAACCTCTGAAAGGGCCAAGTTGGTGTGACATCTTTTGTGTTTGGCTGACTAGTAGCTTGAATCTTGTTGAATAGTTCAGGTCGTTATGACCTTGTAGGAGTCACACCTAACGGTTACACATTGGAGTCTATCGCTATGAAATTTCATTCGGTAAAACCTCTAGCCGCCCGTGGAGATCTCTAGACAACAAGCCATTCTATCATATATCAGGAAGAGTCTTGGATGTTCGCTATGAGCTCTTAGCGATATGGATGTCTCGCTGATAGCTTTATCCTAGAGACATCGAGGTGACTTGAACACTTGAAAAGACCTCTTGGCGATAGTTGGTGTGTCTCACCGACAGTATTCACTTGGAGTAGCTCAAGGCAATTGGTATGAAGTTTTTTCGACTCGCGGGGTCTTGCCGATAGTAGTATGGCTCTAGAGTAACATAAGAGAGCTCAGTGAAACCTCTTGGCAATGGATGAATGTCTTGCTAACTGTCGTTTGGTGCTCGGTATGACTTGTGTGTATTTGGGGTAATGTCTCAGTGAAAGTGATGTCTTTCTAAATGTTGAATGTTTTGGTGTAACTGTTAATGACTCGGTATGAACTCTCAGTGAAGGACAATAGTTCTGCCAACTATTGAATACTTTAGAGTAACTGTTGAACATTGATGTAACCTCCTAGTGATAGTGATAAGTCTCATCGACTATTGGATGCTTCGGAATAACATGAAGGCTCCATGGGATGTCTTAGCGAAAGCGATATGTCTTGGTGACATGGCAAAAGTTGAGTGATAGCTCTCTGGACTCGATGTAACATCTTGGCGATTAGGATGGCTCTTGGTGACATCGATGGTGAAGCCTTTGGGCATTGGGGAGACACTTCTTGTGTCTCACCGACATGCCAACATAGGTTGATCACTTTGACTAAGAGAAGACTATCCTACGTGGTAAAGCAATAGCCAATCAGAGAAGCTGAATGGGAACCGTTCAAAAAAAGTTTGTTGTGGTAGTTCTGTGAGGAAGCTTGATAGATAGGGGTGACATGGTTATACTCAGAGATCATAGATGATGTTTGGTTAGATGATTCAAAGGATCGATGGATTTCTATGTGGTTGTATAATTAGAGTGATTTCTATTCTATAAAGATTGTAACTTGAAGGTTCTTGTACAAGATTGATCATTGTGAAAGTTGTTATATGGCATCAAAAAGATAAGTTAGAACTCTATATGCAATTATTTGTTACTGTAATACAAAGTGACTTCTCTTGGTGTGGTGGATTTTTCTCCCATAAGGGTTTACCTACGTAAATCTGGTGTTCATATGCATTTTTCAAATACTCTGTTTTAGTAATCTCTTTCTAGTGCATCTTAATTGGACTATAATTGTAATTTTAAAAAGTATCTCTACATTATTCCCTAAGGTTTTGACGTTAGGAGAGTTGTTTCTGTATCTAGCTTTCCTTACAAGTGCTATTAGATCCTGGCTAGTTGTGTTATCCTTGCGGGTATGTTGGGTTTTTTTGTGTCATTTCTATTCAGTGGGAGTCTTGTAGAAGTTTGTCAATTTCTAATTACAGATTGAGATGGCAAGCATATCAGGAAAGATTGAAATAGAGAAATTCAGTGGCAGCAATTTTGAGTTGTGGAAACTCAAAATGGAGGATCTCTTAGTGGATCATGATCTATGGCTTGTTGTGTCTGGAACTAAACCTATAGGAATGAAGCAAGAAAATTGCGACCTTGCAGATAGAAAGTCTAAGGGGCTGATAAGTCTTTGTTTGGCAGACTTCTTTCTTCTGAATGTGCATGAGGAGAAGACTGCATCTTCCTTATGGAAAAGACTGGCATCTATTTATCAGGGGAAGTCCTTCGTGAATAAACTATTCCTGGGGAAGAATTTGTACACTTTGAGAATGTAGGAAGGAGGTTCTATAGCTAATCACTTGAATGCATTCAACATGTTGATTGCACAGTTAACTTTTGTTGGTGTAAAGATTGATGAAGAGGATCATTGTATGCTTCTATTATGTTCTTTTCCATACTCTTGGGATCATCTGGTGATGGCTATTGGGAGTACAACATCAAATTTCAAGATGGAAGATGTTGTTGCTTCTTTGTTATAGGAAGAAATGAGAAGAAAATCTTCTAAGATGGCGAAGGAGGCCCTTGTTGTTAGAGGAAGGTCAAAAGAGAAAGGCAAGAAGAAGGACAAGAAGTCAAAGTTGAAATCAAAGGGGAGATCGAAGTCTCTTGGGAAGAAGTCCAAGGTGAAGTGCTGGAATTGTGGGCAACCTAGTCATGTCCGAAAGGATTGTAAAGAGGAGAAAAAGAAGAAGAAGAAGGGCTCTTCCAATAATGATTCTTCTCACAGTGATGGAGATGCCTTCATTGCAGCCTTGGCTACACATGCATTAGATGATGTCTCGCTGATTGATTCTGGAGCATATTTCCACATGACATCTCATAGAGACTGGTTCACAAAGTATGAAGAATACGATGGTGGAAAGGTGTACTTGGCAAGTGATTCAACTTTAGAGATTGTTGGCCATGGAAGAGTTAGAATCCAATTCCTCAATGGCAGAGTGAAAGGAATCAAGGATGTTATGCATATACCAGGTTTGACTCAAAATCTCTTATCTATCAGTAAGCTAAATAATATTAGAGTGCAAGTCACATTCTCTAGAAATGGATACAAGATGACTAGAGGCTCAATGGTGCTAGAAAGGGGTGCCCATATTGGTATCTTGTACAAGCTGGATGCACATGTTTTTCAATGTAGTAGTGTCTCTGTAAAGTCACATAAAGCTACTCATGGAGGTAAAGAGGGAAATGTTCCTAATTGTGTAAACTCTATGGAAGTTAAACTTCCAGCAGAAAAGACTATGCTCTGGCATCATAGGCTAGGCCACATTAGAGAGAAAGGTTTAAAAACCTTGAAGAATAAAAACCTCGTTGAGGGGCTTGATGATTGTAACCTTGAATTTGAATTCTGTGAGCATTGTATATATGGAAAACAACACTGTGTTTCATTTTATTCCAGTCCTCATAAATCTTCTAGTTTGCTAGATTATATTCATTCTGATGTATTTGGTCCAGTGAATGTTCATTTTTTGTCTAAGTCAAGATACTATGTATTGTTCATTGATGATTATTCGAGAACATTTGTTTATTTTCTAAAAATTAAATCAGAAGTGTTTAGTCAGTTTAAGGAATTTAAAAACCTTGTTGAAAATCAAACTGGTAGGAAAATTAAATGCTTAAGGACTGATAATGGTGATGAATTTTTCTTTGATGATTTCGAGAGGTATTGTAAAGACCATGGGATTGAAAGGCATAAGATTACACCTTATACTCCACATCAAAATGGAGTTGTAGAAAGATTCAATAGGACAGTAATGGAGAGAACACAAAGTATGCTGAGTAGTGTTGGCTTGGAGGAGAAGTTTTGGGCTGAGGTTGTTGCTACTGCATGTTACTTGATTAATCATTCTCCAAATTTTTCTCTTGTTGAGAAAACACCTTTGGAAGCGTGGTCTAGTAAGAAGCCCTCTTTAAGAAATATTCATGTTTTTGGATGTGAGGCATATGCTCATGTGTCGTATGAGAAAACATCTAAATTGGAGAACAAGGCCATGAAATGTATTTTTATTGGCTATAGTATGGCATAAAAGGATACAAGATTTGGAATCCTGATACAAAGAAGGTTGTATATAGGAGAAGTGTAATCTTTCATGAGCTGAAGCCTTCCACCTTGGATATGCAGTCAGAGACAAAGATAGAAAACAATAAGGATGTAGTTGTAATTCCTCCTACACTAGAGAAAGAGGAATTGAAAATTCAAAATGTACCTAAAATTGAGGAGAGCTCAAGCAGTTCTAAAAGTTTTGAAGAAGAACAACCTCAGCCTCAGCCACTGAGGAGGTCAACCTGTGAAAGAAAACAACCTAATAGGTATGGGTTCTCTTTGATAGATTCTACTTGTTCCTATGCTTTCATTTCTGGCACTGATGAGCCTAGGACTATAAAGGAGGCATTTAAAATGTCTGAATTAGACTCTTGGTTGGAATCCATGAATGAAGAAATGGCGTCATTGGAAAAGAATGAAACTTGGAGTTTGGTGCCCTTGCCTAAAGACATAAAATTTGTGGGCTACAAATGGGTATTTAAAAAGAAGATTGGTCTGGATGGAAGTGTGGAAAAGTATAAGGAAAAATTGGTTGCAAAGGGTTATTCCTAGGTAGAGGGAATTGATTATGGGGAGATTTTTTCTCCTATAGCTAAGCTGATGTCCATTAGATTTTTTTTGTCACTTGCTGTAGCATATGACCTAGAGGTCAAACAGATGGATGTGAAAACAACATTTCTTCATGGTGATCTTGAAGAAGAAATCTATATGTCCCAGCCTGAGCACTTTGTTGAAAAGATAAAGAGAAACCGGTTTGCAAGTTAAAGAAGTCTCTGTATGGGTTAAAAAAGTCATCTAGAATGTGGTACCAAAAATTTGAAACTTTTGTATTGTCTTTGGGATTTGTGAGATCAAAATCTGATCATTGTGTCTATTATAAAGCTGAAAATGATCAAGTTATTATTATTTCTCTCTATGTTGATGATATGTTGTTCATAGGCAATAGTAAGCTAATGATTTTTCATCTTAAGTCTTAGTTGTCTGCTAAGTTCGAAATGAAAGATCTTGGTGCAGCAAGGTATATTTTGGGGATGGAGATAACTAGGGACAGGAATAGTAGAAAACTTTGGCTCAGACAGAATAAGTATATCAAGACTGCTCTAAAGAGATTTTGTATGAATGATCGCAAGCAGCTAGTTGTTCCAGTCTTGTAGGGAACAAAGCTATTTGTTGAAGAATGTCCAAAATCTCCTACTAAGATGGAGGACATGACCAATGTACCCTATGCTAGTGTGGTTGGAAATATTATGTATGCAATGGTCTGTACAAGGCCAGACATTTCCCAAGCAGTGGGAGTTCTTAGTCGGTTTATGGCTAATCCTGGAAGGACACATTGGGATGTTGTGAAAAGAGTTTTTAGATATTTGAAGGGCACTTCAGATTTTTCTTTATGTTACCATGGGAACTTGGTTGAATCACATAGGACTCTTAGTATTTGAGGCTATGTGGATTCTAATTGGGCAAGGGCCATTGATAGCAGAAGGTCCACCAGTGGATACATTTTCATGTTGAATGGTGTTGCAGTGAGTTGGATGAGTAAGTGGCAGGCTATAGTCGCTTTGTCCACTACAAAGGCTGAATACATGGCAGTTGCACATGCTTGTAAAGAAGAAGATTGGTTAAAAATTTGTGTTCTAACATTGGTTTTGATGCAGGGAAAATAACTATTTTATGTGATAGTCAGAGTGCAATTTGTCTAGCAAAGAATCCTACTTTCCATGCCAGGACGAAACATATAGATGTATAGTAATAATTTGTAGGAGATATGGTGGAGGATGGAAAGGTCAATTTGGAAAAATTTGATACTCTGGAGAATGTTGCAGATGCATTGACAAAGCCAGTGAGCATAGACAAGTTTAGGTGGTGTGCTAGTTCAATGGGCCTTAGTGCCCATGATTTTCAGTAGGTTCACTATTCCTTGGAGGTGCCTGTGTATGCCTGTGTGATCTTCATCAAATGGGATATTGTTGGAAATAATGTGCCTCAATCTCACAGGCTGAAACCTTTGAAAGGGCCAAGTTGGTGTGACATCTTTTGTGTCTGGCCGACTTGCAACTTGAATCTTGTTGAATAGTTCAGGTCATTGTGACCTTGCAGGAGTCTAGCCAATAAGCCATTCTATCGTATATCAGGGAGAGTCTTGGATTTTCGTTATGAGCTCTCAGAGATATGGATGTCTCGCTGACAACTTTCTCCTAGAGACATCGGGGTGACTTGAACACTTGGAAAGACCTCTTGGCAATAGCTCGCATGTCTCACTGATGGTATTCACTTAAAGTAGCTCAAGGTGATTGGTATGAAGTTTTGGCAACTCATGGGGTCTTGTTGATAGTAGTATGGCTCTAGAGTAACATAAGAGAGCTCGGTGAAACCTTTTGGCAATGGACGAATTTCTTGCCAACTGTCATTTGGTGCTCGATATGATTTGTGTGTATTCAGGGTAACATCTCAGTGAAAGCGATGTCTTGTCAAATGTTGAATGTTTCGGTATAACGCTTAATGACTTGGTATGAACTCTCAGCGAAGGATGATAGTCCTGCCGACTGTTGAATACTTCAGAGTAACTGTTGAACATCAATGAACCTCCTAGAGATAGCGATAAGTCTCATCGACTATTGGATGCTTCAGAAATACATGAAGGCCCGATGGGATGTCTCAATGAAAGTGATATGTCTTGGCGACATGGCAAAAGCTAAGCGATAGCTCTCTAGACTCGATGTAACATCTTGGTGATTAGGATGACTCTTGGCGACATTGATGGTGAAGCCTTTGGCATCAGGGAGATACTTCTTGTGTCTCACCAACATGCCAACATGGGTTGATTTCTTTGACTGAGAGAAGATCATCTTACATGGTAAATCAATAGCCAATCAGAGAAGTCGAATGGGAATTGTTGGAAGATAGTTCATTGTGGTAGTTCTGTGAGGAAGCTCGATAGACAGGGGTGACATGGTTATACTCAAAGATCGTAAATGATATCTAGTTAGATGATTTGAAGGATTGATGAATTTTTGTGTGGTTGTATAATTAGAGTGATTTCTATTATGTAAAGATTGTAAATTGAAGGTTCCTTTACAAGATTGATCATTGTGAAAGCTGTCGTAATCTGGCATCAGAAAGATAAATCAGAACTTTGTATGTAATTATTTTTTACTGTAATACAAAGTGACTTCTCTTGGTGTGGTGGGTTTTTCTCCCGTAAGGGTTTTCCCAAGTAAATCTAGTGTTCATATGTGTTTTTCAAATACTCTGTTTCAGTAATCTCTTTCTAGTGCATCTTAATTGGACTGTAATTGTAATTTTAAAAGGTATCTCTACATTCTTCCCTAAGGTTTTGACATTAGGAGAGTTTTTTCCACATCTATCTTTCCTTACAACATCACATGGGATCACATTACACACATGCAATCACATAAAAGAAAAAGAAACAAGAAAAAAAATGCAAAAGACTAGTAAGGCAAATACAAGTCAACTATCAAGCAAGTTATCCAGCTCACATTTTCAATTTATATAAGTGAAAGGTGTATAACATAGCTAAGGGACAACAAAAAATGTATTACTAGGAAAAGGCTACCAACTTCTTACCCCCATTGGGTGGAAGGAAAGAATGAGCCAAGAGAGGTGATGGGAAAAGGTCATGTAAGAGTGAGAAGAGAATGTTCTGAAACTATTACATGACAAGGAGCAAGAGAGTTTTTTATGGGAACACTAGATAGTAATTATCACCATCAAAATGATACTCAATATTTATTTCAATGTATGACACTCATTACTACTATGTCCAAGAATGATATGATATGCATGGTGTGCAACTTCAACATATTCAGGATATATCACCAACCTATTTATAGGTGATAATAGTATTAGTTCCTTGTTTAAAAGTATTTGTAATTTCCTTTCACTTTTAGGAGGTGGACGGAGAGGAATCTTTAGTTTTTATAACTTGTAAGGCCTATTGTGTTTGCTAGATTCACCCTTTTCTCTAATTGAAGGAGGAGGATCCAATGTGATCCTCTCATCCTTTTCATTGTTAGTAGTTAATTTTTTCTCTCTAGGAAGAAGGACATTCAGATCAGGAGGGGAATCAAAGATCATTGTTCCATCATCACAAAGCCTCAGATATTCTTTAGGAGGCTTGCTAGTATAAGGGGGATCTTGATATCCTAACCCCTTTGTTTTTTCATTTTTTGAAATTTTCTCTAAGAGTTGATGAAATCCATGTTTAGTTATTGTGTCACATCCTTGTTTTTTGAAGATAGTTAAGCCTTTTCCATATGTGTATTTAAGGTGGATGACAATGTTTTTTACTAGGTGAGAATAAGATGGTTGAGTTTTTTCTTGTTTAGAGGAACTAGGTTCACCTTGTGTATGGAACTTAGTTTCAACTTTTGTTTTAGAATGTAAGTAACCAAACATCTCAAGAGGTGGTATTGTAGGAAGGTCTTGTTGTTTCATGGATGGATAAAAAGATGCATTAGCTTCAAGTTTGTTAAGGAAATCATTTAGGAACTTATTCATGGTGTCATCATCTTCTCCAATGATGTCAACATCATGAGGAGGACATTCGTTAGGAGTTGAAGGAGCATGAATGAGTTCAATGTCATTAGGATCAGTTCCAAAGGTACAACTTGACACATCCACTAAGAACTTTAATGAAATTCAAATCTTATTAAAAAACATATCCATAATACAAATTTTAGATTGCACAAGATGAATGAAATTAAACTAAATGCAATAAATTGAATGAAATAGAAAATATGGAAACAAAAAAAGAAAGGTAACAATAGAAAAAAACACTCAGAAAATAAAGATTATATGCTAGAGAATGCAATGCAAAATGTGTAAGGTGATTGATTTTCCCTATGTGGCGAATGAGTCATGTGGTACTAATTTTTTGAAATGTTTCAAAATTTTGAAAATGAATTTTATTCTTTTTGTATTTTCTAGTGTAAATATGACATGAAAATGCATAATTTTACTATTTTTATAATGAAATTAAGTACAATAATGCAAGTTAAATGATGTTTTCACTAATGCAAAATATGAAATCCTAGAATACAAATTAAACAATGTAAAATGCAATGTAGTTGTAATGTAAGCTATTCGTAGGATGTAAATTCACTCCAAATCAGAAATATGATGTTCTAAATGTAGGTTCACAAAAATGGACCAATGATTTTTTGTGTGAGTGTCTCTCTTACACTTCTAGGGTTTTGAACCTGAAAGGAGAGAGGTACAATAATCTTAATGGCACACTCAAGAAAAAACCCTTGATTTTCTAATGTAAATGAGATTGAAATCTGTCAAAGGGGTATTTCCTAAATGCTAAAAATTGATAAAATAGATTCATTACCAAATGTAAACATAGAAAATGCAAGATGTTTGAAAACATAGTGTGATATGCAAAAAGACCTATAAATGTAAGTAAGCTATAACATAAACTTATGAAATTGAAAGTGTACACTTGAAGACTAGAAAGAGATGAAAAGGACCTTTAGAATCCTTAATAATTCACTGTTGATGTCAACCGGGACTCATACACAAAGTCGGGCAACTTAGTCCTACTTTGAGAAGAATTTACCAGAATAGGTTTTAGACAACTAGGTACTCAGATTTGCAAAATTCATGTTTAATTCTGGGAAGTGGGATTCATTCACCACTAATGGAAAATCAATCCACTTTTGGATTTCTAGAAATTCAAAATAGGAAACTACAGCCTTCAATTTGCACTTTTGCTCCTAGTTCATATATGGGTCTAAAACTATCAAATTTAACCTATAGGTAGCTTCTCTTAAGACTTTTACAACTTTGAATGACTTTGATAATTTTTTTTCAACTTTTCCAATCTTGATCTTTGAAAAATATACAACCTGGACCTGTAAATCACATGCAAATAGAGGGAAAAATTATTGTAGGGTTAGTGAATAGGGGTTTTCCTTGGTCAAACCCCATGTTGATAATTAAACCCTTGAAAATTAAATTAAATATGGAAATAGAAAGATGAATGAAAAGAATTAATGTTAGAACTCACCAAACCCTTGAAGTAGAATGTTGTAGACATGCAAGTGATAGCTCTAATGGATGTAGACTTGAAAATTATTGAAATGCTTAGAATGCTTGACTGATTGAATGATTAATTAGTTGGGGGTGAAACGAGTAGAAAAAACCTATATTTATACTTGATTATTCAATCATTCCCAAAATTACAATATCAGAGACCAACCTTAGATCTTAGAAAATAAGAACCCACCAACAATTTGAACTGACTTTGAATTTTGGGCCAAAGGGGATTCATTCGCCCCTAATGGTGAATGTGTCCCACCACCTAGGGCATTTAAAGTGGGTTTCGTAATTTAGACATTTTAAATGATGTTTATCAGGATTATTTCTAAAACTACACTTAAGGTGTGTAAAGGTAAAATGACGCTAATTAAAGCATAAGAAAGGTCCAATTATTAATGACAAGCCTAGAAAAATGTGAAAGTTTGTTAGAACACTTTGAAATAAGGCTTGGTAAATTATAAAAAGAGGAACTATTTAGGTGAAATATATTAATAAGATCCTAAAAAAGTGTGAAGCTTTGTTACAACACTTCACAACACTTCTGCAAGTCATCATAAAATTCTTATTAGTTCACAAGGGTCCAAGACCTAGTGTGAATGTGTTAACCACATTACAACACTAAATCAAAGAAAAACTAAGCCAACATCCACAAGAAGGACCCAAATGAGTGTGAAAGTGTCCAAAGATCCATTTTTCTACTCTACAATTGGTATCTATAAGATTTGGCTTTGGAGATAGCCACCCAAGATCTAAAGGCCTGTGAAAAGCACAAAATACTCAAAATATCAATATGAAAAGAATAAACTATAATCCTATCAATGAATACAAAAAGAATCTATGTAGAATGTGAGAGAGACCATTTGTTATATAGCCAAGGTGAGACCTAAGATGCCATAAGATTATGACAAGTGTCTTAATCTTATGACATGAGACAACTTATCACAACTACCTAGTTCATGTATGTTTTACAAGTCAAAAGATAAGATAACAACTAATAACAACTAACACCTTCTAGAAAGAATCTTAGGACCTAAGTAAAATTAACATGTGAATATGTCCCCTAGGTCCTAGTAAGTGAAATAACTAGGTACAAGACATTTATTGACACCAATAGTAGCCTTAAAGATACCATTATGGATGTAGTTATTGAAACTCTATTGCAAAAGGAAACGAGGAAGAATGCTCTAAATATATCAATGGATTCTCTTAATGTCATGGGTAGGCCTAAAGAAAGAGGGCCAAAAGGAGATCAAGGGCCTAAGATTAAGTATAAACACCATTCTAAGAATTATAAAAATAATAACAAAGAAAAAAATTAGAAATGTGGGGAAGGAGGATATGTGAAGGAGTGAAAAAATGAAAAATAAGATTCCACCATAAAAAATTCCTCTAATTAAAGGAATCAAATTTTACTTTCTACTTGTAATGTCATTTCTAATGAACTTTGGATGGTTGACTCAAGATGCTTTTATCACATGACTCCCCATAAAGAGTAGTTTTCCACATATGAGAAATATGATGGGGGTAATCTCTACCTTGGGGACAACAATACATATTTAATTGTTTTATAGGGAAGGGTTTTTCTTTGTTTCAATTATGGGAGGATTAAAAACCTCCCCAATTTTTTACATATTCCTAAATTAGTGAAAAATATGATTTCAATTTGAAAGCTAAATGTGTTGAGAATACATGTAAATTTTAATAAGAATGGTTGTAGATTGGTAATAGGAATCTTAGTGGTAGAAAGAAAAATAGATGTGAAGTCCATTTAATATTACTTTCACTACTATTTGTTGTGGATGGTGAAATCTGCATTTTTCTCAAAACAAACAACACACATTAGCATGTTAGTTTAAAACAAAGCAAATGACAACATCCATATGAAATGATACAACAATACTTTCAAATGCAATCAAATGACCAAAGCAAGCTAAATAAGCACATGAAAAACATGAAGTGAGTCATCTCATATTGGATTGGTGCTTCTATGGAAAGAAGCCCTTTCCCAATCCTTGCTCAAGCTAAGCTAAATGATATAATGCCAATGATAATGATGGAGTGAAATGGACAAGATTAGTTCTCAAATGAAGAGAGTGACCTTGCATAGGATTTGTGGAGGATTTGCTTGAGGATGAAGCTTCTATTTAAGGATTTTCAAAATGCTAAGTGTTGAAGAGGGACCAATGTGGGACTAAGATTGGACAAATGAAAGAAAGACACTTGTCAAGTGGTGATTGGTTGATGTATCTGAAAGATTTGGGAAATGTGCCCATGAGAGGGAGAATTTGAATTCAAATTTGAGAGTAATTGCTAAGTGCGGGACAAGAAAATGAGCAATAAATGCAATGTTGGAGGGACAAATGAACTTGCCTTTGAATTCAAAATTGAGGGAATATTCCCCATAAATGCCATGTTGATGGAAAATCTTGGATTTAATAAATCAATAAATTAGTTTATTTGTGCAAGTGGCTAAATCTAGAGAATGCAAGTGGGTAAGTTTAGCATTTAATCAGGATTAATTAGCTAGGATGATGATTAGGGTGTTTTGACATTTTTGAGATAAATATTTGATTTATTTAAATCAGAAAGGATGGAAATGCATTATGATGGATGTTTGATTTATTTGATTAAAAAGGTTGATTATAATGTTTATTTGATTTTAAATAAATGACCTTAGGAGATTAATGAGATTACCTAATGAATGGATGAAGGTGAACCTAATTAAATGAATGAGTGGATGCATGTGAAGCCTGATTTACTTGATGAATGCATAATGCTAATTTTACATGTCTACATTTTGCCCCTCTTTGAAGCAATGTACTTGTTGCATTGGTTCAAAGAATAAACTTTCCGCGATTGAAATTTAAAAAATTTATGACTTTTTGGATGCCCCAGCAGAAAGTACACTGGTACATTGCCCCCTCGAGAGATTGAGCAAAAAGATTCAATTTGAGGGTAGATGTTGCAATAAAGAGGTTCAAAATGGATGGTTATGGATGATGATGCAAATGAGATGATTTCAAGATGCTTAGAATAACAAATCTATATTATCCTAAACAACTTAAATGATGATATGATGTGAGATAGATGAGATTGATGATGTGATATGCTATGATTATGCAATGAATGATTTATACAGATGCTTAGACTAACAGATCTATATTATGAAGATGATGCAAATGCAATGCATGTGAAATGATCGATGTTTCCTATTATGTATGATATGAATGATATGTGGTATGCTGATAGTTTTGATGGATGCAAGATGGATGCATGATGGATGATGATGTTAGCATGGAAATTAGATATGACAAGAGGATCCCACAAGTCCATGATCTGACGAGACTTTTTTAGAGATGATGTTGATGGTGATAAATGATGATGATGATAAATGATGATGATTTGCTTATCAAGGATTAGGATTTTAAAATGGCTACTTACCTTATGTTTGATAACACACGTAGGTACAATGCATCAAGGTATAAAGAACCAGGATGGTGTTGTACCTAGTGCGATGGAATTTGACTCAATGAACAAATAGGAGTATTCTTGTTCACACTTGTCATACTGAAACCTTGCTAGGGCGTACCTAACAAAGCAAGTATTCGCCAAGTTATATTACAAGATCATCCAACAAGCACAACAGACAAAAGATGATGATCATTGCTCCATTCCTATCTCTCTAAATCCTTCATTTGGATATCATCGAGAGGTCCTTGGAATGAGCGCAATAAGATAAATCAAAAGAAAAGATCAAGTACACAAACAAGCCAATGTTCTTCATACCTTCAGCCAAAGGGATTTGTTTTGATAGGATAGGAATCCAAAGTGATATCCAAAATGATGCCCATTGTCCAAACGATATATCCTAGGACATGCATTGTATAGGATGATGATGGTTTGATAAGTTGATTGATAGGCTGTTGATATAAGGTTGACTGACACATTTGTGACTGATCAAGAGTTTGATTTTGGTTTAAATGTTTGTTGCTTCGATTTTGATTTTGTGTTTGAAGTTTTCTTTTGTTGACTGCTATGATTGTTTCTATTTGTGTTGCCAAAGGATAAAGGTGATGATCAATTTATTATGGATGATTGATTATTTCAAGTGAATGCGAGATGAGACAGATGGATTTTTTCAAATATTTGGATGTTTTTGATGTTTTGAAATGTTTTGGGGCTATTTTTGGTTTTTTTTGGATTTTACGATGTTTTGATTTTTGAATTTTGTGATGGTTTTGGATTTTACATTTTTCAAATGTTCTTGGATTTTGATGTTTTTCGAATGTTTTTGGATTTTGATGTCTCAGGGGGCTGATCAAAGATTAACCTTTCCTATGTTTAAGCTTAGAGATGATGTAGTTCGGATGCTGATGTTTTTGATGTTTTCTGACTTTTATGAATGTTTTTGGATTTTTTGATGTTTTGGATGTTTTTGGATTTTTGCTTGATTTTGACGATTTGGATATGGACATGTGTGATGATATCAGTGCTCTGTTTGGGATTTTTCTAAAAAAAAGCTAAGGTTGCTTAATCGAATCAATGGATTGATGATGAGGATTGATGACGATAACATTGTTGAGGATGCACAACAATGCAAGGATTGATTGATCAAGATTGGTGATGATAACATTATTGAGGATGCACAACAATGCAAGGATTGTGTTAAGCAACACAAGGATAAGGACGAATATCCTAATATGATGATGGATCAATTGGATTTGATTGATCGGGATCGATGAAGCTTGATTTGGAACAAAAGTTGTTCAAATGATTTGACGTGACATTGAAGGATGTGTTAGATGTGACTGATATTGATTGCTTGGATTGATGTTCGATGAATGATGAAGATTGATAAGGAATTTCTTCTCGTCAAAGTATGCCATGCGCTAGTGATTTGGATTTTGAATCACAAATGCTTTGACCAATTTGGTTTCACGTTTTCTAAATGTTCGGATCACCACATAAGTTGGAGGACATAGACCAAGATTTATTCTCAAAGAAAGATGTACATATCTGCCCTCAGTGTCTAGCAATGTATTGAATGTCATGGATGGATGCTCAGATAAGTGTATGGATGGATGGATATGGTAAGTATGCCAAGGATTCCAAGGATTATCTTGTGATAAGATAAGGTGTTCAGATAATGAAATCTCATTGGATAATGCTTCATGGCTCAGATAATGCTGCATAGGTTAGGGTCAATGAAAATAACCCATGTTGAGATGTTTACCATAAGCAAGCCTAAACAGTGCCCCAAACTTTGTCAAGATCAAGATAATTTGGACTATGGATGCTGATGGATAAAGATGGATTGAATCAATGGTTATGGATGGATGGATTTATTATGGATAAGATGGATGGAATGCTTGATTTATTATGGATGGGATGCGATGCTTTCACCTAAGGTGGCACACGTAGATGCTCAATTCTACACATGACACCTGTTTTCCATGTTTTCATCATAGTCTTGCCCAAAGTGCTGCCCATGCGGTTTTCACTAGCAGACAATTTTTATCTTTACTATTTTCAATCCTTTTTCTATTTTTTTTTTGGATTTTTTGCTTTTTTGGTTTTTTTGGTTTTTTTTGAAAGATTTTAAACTCATGCTAAATCACAAGGTGTTGCTGATGTAGATTCCCCTGTCATGATGTGCCATCGATATCCTGCCTGAAGGAGCTACTTTGCTATGATACGTGCACTTGAATGCAACTTTTGGGATTCTTGATCTGCTTCGTCAATGTCGGGGTTAACTTTGTCTTTGTGTGCACATCGCAATAGAGTTCCTTTAGAATCCTTATGATGAAGGGTCATTTCCAATACACAGTCAATGTAAGAATTGGATATTGTGTGTGGAGGCACAGATGGAGTGTGTTTAGGGATAAGAGATGGATTGGTTGACAGCTTGGAATCTTTGACTCTCCAAACTTGGGAAGATGAGCAATGATGGGTGGATACAAAAGTGTGCATGGAATTAGGACCAACTGCTTGATACACTTTGTATGTTGCTTGAAAAGTTTGCTTTTTCTTTTGTGGACATCTTTGATGGATACTTTTCCCTCTTTTATTTTTCCCCACAGTTTCTTTGACTGATGGAGTTTGATAGGGATGATCTTTCTTTGTATTCTTTGGTATCCATTTGTATTTGATTTTTCCATTATGCTTCTTAGCTTCTTTTGCCTTGATAACATTCTTTGTACTTTGATTCAAATATTTCCTTTGATATTGGTCCCAATTCATGGATGGGGTGATGGGTGGATGAAGATTCATGGCATGGCGTGTTGTAGTATTGACACTAGTTTCATCATAAGGATTCTTCGTGCTCCCTATGTTGACATTTGCTTGAGATGAAGTTTCCCCCAGTATGGTGATAGTATCACCTTTATTCCTTGATTCTACTTGTTTTGAGATATCTTCTTCAGTAAACATGCTCTAACAAATGACCATTGTAGATGATGTTGTTTCAATTTGTTGCTCTACTAACTCTGGATTATACTATTCTTTCTGATTTTCTTCCTTGAGTGGATAATGTTTGATATCTTTATTTATGATGTCCTTAGTCTACATTTGTGATATATCTGATACTGATGTTGATAACTCAGTTTGACTATAGGAGTTGATAATCTGCTCTTTTTGTGTAATGTTAGGATTAAAGGAATCCTATTCTAAATGAAGATCATCTACATGTCCATCCACGTAAAGCAACTCATGGGTAGATGGCGGAGTATGTGATACAATGGATATGATCATTTTGTCTAGATAAGAGAGTGTCCATTAGATTATTGTAGTATCTTGAAGATACAAATTCTTGATCTTGAATGATTTTGGAGTTGCTTTTGACTTGCTTTGTATCTATTTCTTGACATGGATCAGTTTTAGAGGATGGATTTCTCACAAAGAGTTCTTGGATGTCGTCATTAGACATGGTAAATGGTTCAATATCCTCAAGTGTCGAGTTCAGGGTCAATATGTCTTGGAAAGGACCATTGCTAGACCTTAGTAGAAGATTTTGATCTTGCTTTGCAATAAATTCTTGAGATATGTCCTCTAACTCATCAAGTGATGTAGAGACATTTTCATCATGATCATTGGTCGATGGATTGTGTAGTATGTCAATAGGATCAAATAATCCTAACACTCCTTGAAACAGACCACTAAAAAGTGGTTCTTGATGTATGGTGAATTGATCGTCAGATGGGGTAGAAACATCTTGAATTGGCTCATTGTATGATATTTCGTGATTCAAAAGTGACTCTTGACTTATGTCCATTTGATCATTGGATGAAGTAGACATAGCTTCAAGGTGCATAGTGATGGATTGATCTTAATCCTTGTTCTCAATAGTTGTCATTTTTTGTGTTTGTGCTTGTGTTTGTTGAGTAGCTTGAGAGGCTTGGGAAACTTGAGATTGTTGAAGCGCTTGTTGGTAGGCTTGATGTGCTTTTAGTGCAATGCTACGATAGTGAATTATTGCACTTGGTTTTGGCAGTAGTGGTGGTGTATTTGGAATCATGTTGGATGTGGTGACAAGTGATTGAGATACACTTGGAGCGATAGTGAGTGTTTGAGATGTGATGGGCATGATAGTGGTGGTTGGAATGATTGAAGGGATAGTGATGGTTAGAATGACCGAGGTGATAGGTCCTTGGGAGACCATATTTTGATTTGGGATCAATTTTGTTGTTTGATTAGATGTCATCCATTGGTGTGATGTTGATGGTATATTTGAGGGTTTTGGCGTGATGGTTTGATTGACGTTAGTGGATTGATTTGGTTGGAGTGATTGGTGCTAGGTAAAGGGGGAAGCCCTAAATCAAGGAATGATGTTGGTAATAGTGGTGGAGATTTCCCTCGGCACAATGCCTCAACTATTTTGGTAAGTGTAGAAATTTGATCTAGCCAAATTTGTTCTTGTTTTCAATCTTGACTCCCTTGATATAGTTGATTTGGCTTGTGTTTAAGCAGATTTGGAGTGTGTACTAGTGTTTGATTTTGGATGGGATCATGGACAAATTGATTTTGGGCATTGTTCTGACTTAGGATGATGTTCAGATTTGGCATGATAGGTTGAATTTGACCATTGTTGATGTTTGGAATATTCGTATGATTTGCAAATGTATTTATGCCAAAGTTTTCTGGTTTCATGTTTCGAACACTTGTACTTGGTACATTCTCATTTGGCTTGTAGGGATTTGGTGGAATGACGTTGCTTGTTTGAAGGCTTATGCTTTGATTTTTTGGTTGACAGAATTGTAGGTTTGGATTTAGATCTACCATCGGGAAACATGTTCCAATCTTTGATTTGGGCATGTTCACACTTGTTGTTCCATTGACATTTGTCGAAGGTAATGGTCCTATGTATGGTTCATATAGATGTGAGTGTTGAGAATCAATTGACGTTGTAAGGTTTTGATAACTTATTTGACTTAGGTTACTCATAGTGAATGGATCAAGTTTATATTCCATGTTCTCCTTGTGTTTTGACCTTGTTGCAAAAGTGACCTCTAAGGTTCTTAGGACTAATGATGAGATGAAGGATGAAAGGTTTAAATGATATGAGTGATGAATGTTTAGGGATTTTGGATCGATGCTAGACTTAGGGTTTGATTTTGATTGGTTGATTTGGATGATGAACTTGTAAACCCTAAGATGTTGGATGTGATCTCTAGGATAAACTTTGTTCAAATGATTGCTAATTCAATTAAATGTATGAGAAAGGATGCATTCCCATACATCTAACTAAATGAGGTGATTTTTATTTTGATGATGTGCCTAAGTCTAGAATGATGTTTTCAAAAGTTCTAAAGTTGTTTGGATGGATGAAGATGACAAATGTTTGGATGATGATGAAAGTTTTGATGATCCTAAGAGACTTAGAGAGACTTTAGTTACTATGCTAAGATATTGAAGAACACTCTTTTCTCTATGAGTAATTCAAACCCAAAAGACCAATGTTTTCATGAAAATCATATGACCACAAGATATCAAGCACATGTGTGGGGTCCAATTTGTTATCTTTGCTTAATGAGCTCTTTTTACCACAAAAAAACTTCTTGATTAGGTTTCAAACTCAATGTCCAATGTCACAACTTCATTTCATCCCACAAAGTGCTATGTGGAAGTTCCAAGAAATCAGGACAAGGGTTGCCTAATGTTGACCTTTGTAAGAGCAAATTAAGATGTAAAACCAATTACTTAGAAACCTCCAAGGACATAATCCTAAGGGTAAGCAATAGTTCTTGGGTTTTTTCAAAGGTATTTTCTCTAACTAAGGGATTTGAAATTTTGATGATGATGTTGAATGTTGGTATTTCAATGTTTTCAATAAATGCACTGTGTTTTCAAACAAACAATGTAACATCCTAGCTCAATTGGTATGTTTTTCTTGGTGGGCTTGCCTCATGCCCTTCGTAGTAGAAGATATGACTTTACATGCAACCAAGGAAAAAATATAAAGGTATGTTAAGAATGAAGTCTTAACCTCTATATTTCAACCAAGATCGGACATGGCAAGTAACTTCTTGGAATCTAAGTTCCAATGCACCACTTTGATAAATTCATTGGATGGACTAGTTGGCAACTACGAACAAGGTGCTTAATGACACAAAATCAGGGAAATGGCACCTTGCGAGCATCCAGCAAGCCACTAAAGGCTTTAATCAATACTACTAGGGGCTCTTATACATTTTACGATAGTACCGCATTCTGAAAGACACTGTACGGCTAAGGCCTACATACCATGAGGACTTGACAGTTTAGTCTTATCCATTTATATACTGGCCTGAATGAAAAACCGGTTGGAGTCACCCTCAAGTTCTCCTTTTGGATGTGTCTCTTAGGCAGGCCCCTCTAAAGGTAAACAATAGCGAGCAAGCACATCCGTGGTTCGATCGACCTTCATTTAGAAACAAAGGGAGAACACATGTGATATACCTAACTCACACTTGCACAAGATCTTGTTTAGTTTTAAGCCCAAATCGAAGTGTGGAGGCAATCTTTTATGCAACCTAATGTCATCAAAAAGACTTTTGATTCTCAAGATCGTTGTGAAGTGTGAGAGAAGCGCATACACCTTTTTAGATGAGATTATTTTGCATAAAAGATTACAAAACATGAAAAACAGATGTTTATTTTAGCCTCAAAGCAATGATGAGTTCATTTTAAGAACCAAAATGAAGTGTGAAGTTTGTTTGTTCAATTTTAGCCCAAATTGAAATCTAGTCAATTTCTAAGGTTTAATTTTAGCCCAATTTTGAAAGATCAAAACAATAGTTTAGTTGGCCTAAACTAAAAATAAAAGTATGGAATGGACGCTTCTAAATTATTTTGATAAGCATTAAAAAGTGATTTTATTAAGTTTAAGTTCAAGGCCCACTTTCAACTCAAGAGTTTTCCAAAGATCACTTCTTGTGCTTAGATGTTTGCAAGTCTCTTGCACAAACAAAATGCTCCTTTTTCTTTCCTTTTCCTCGTTTCCCTATTTAAACAAGAGACAATCATGTGAAGATAATTATATTAAATTAGTTTCGATCATAAAATTAAAACAATAGAACGA
Source organism: Sequoia sempervirens (assembly GCA_007258455.2). NCBI lineage: Eukaryota > Viridiplantae > Streptophyta > Pinopsida > Cupressales > Cupressaceae > Sequoia > Sequoia sempervirens. Next base: position 16,740 of record VDFB02326784.1, on the reverse strand, counting down.
AAACACTAATGATTTCAAACTAATAAAATGAAGCATTAATTAGAATCCAATTTGCAAATAGATAAAGATCTTCAACACTTCAAGTAAGATTTTAAATCCTCTTCACTTAGCCTAAAAAAAGTCAAAAAGGAGCAACGCTAATTAATGAGGATCCCTGCAAAAACATAAATGAGTGACTTCAAGGAATAAATGCACATTCTTCCAAGACAATGGATGTTAGATATGAACAAAGCACGATGAGTAAAGCACAATGAATAAAGTAGCATAGCCTTCAATGCATTAAGGATATCGCTGGAGTAAAGACTTCCAAAACAAGAGTGATGTCGCTGCATTCCTATCAATAAGATTTCCATAGAGAATAAAAGCCACCCAGCATGCAAGAAATATTAGATTTCATGCCTTTATTATAATCTATTGAGAAATTTACATGCGATAGATAAATGTGTGAATGTAGGAGTGATGATGCTTCTTTATTGCTTGATAGGACACCTCAAAGGGAAGTTATCTCATGGATAGCAAAGATTGTAAGACCAATACATCAAATTTGTACACTGACTGTAATGTTAGAGAGAACTGAGAATTGTGAGCTCAAATTTTGTAGATGACAGCCTAAGGAGAAAATTGGAAGAACTAACAAGACTTGCAACTTTAAGAATCCTTGGCCAACAACTATGAGTGCTTCGCACTAGATATGATGTATGTGAGATAAATGCGTAGGCCTACACATGTTTCTATGTTCACATCAACATCAATGGACTATGCAGGTCCATATTTCCCCTAGTGAGCAAAGGAAATTTGTGCAGGTGTAAGGCCAATGACCACAAGCAAAAGGCTGGGCGCAGGAAAACAACAACAAATAGATTACCAATTAATTCACTTGGCAGGTTTAGATTTATGTCCCAAAGCTTCGAAGTTGATGCAATCTACACAAGTAAATGTGTTTTGTAGGGTAGCTAAATCTTGATGCCATAAGCTGTGAAATAAAATAGATTATAATGCTTTGTGATAAGACAAGATCTGCATAGAAACTTCTCCAAGTTGGTGCGCATCTTTGTATAATGCCAGAGGTTGCTGAGATATTTATTAAAACCATGATCACATCACTAGCATAGCCTATCCTCCTCTAACATAGATGCCTATCAAAAAATGTTCATCAACCAAACAATGTGTCTGCAGAATAGGTGCAAAAAATAGAACAACAATTTTGTTCAAGATCTAAAAGCTATGCCATAGAGAAAATACTTCGATCAAAGTGCAAAATATATAAAGATTCTAAAGGATAATACTGTAGTCTATGAGGTACATGCATGACCATGTGGTAGTGCGTGATCTTTGAAACGGATTGTAACTTAATACAGTAGGGTGGTTGACTATTTATTCAGTAAGGCATGACCACTAGTTGATAAGACGTGACAAATTCAATTCACAACAGGTCATTTGGTAGGAAGACAAATACATTCCTGAATGCTTTCATTATTCCTCTGAAGGTTCAATTTTTAAACAAATGAAAACCAGATATCCAGAGAATATCGGCTAGTAAAGACCTATAATCAACTTTTTGTAGGGCTGAGATTTGTATCCTACCTTGGTCATTGTATTTTGAAGGAAAATCTAGGTCATTTTAAAATTTACAGCTATTATTTTGTTTGGTTATCACTATCATCCTTTGCCATTGATCAAAGCAACGAACACTAAGAATTAGAAATTAAAAGAATCATACAGGAACCTGACTTTGTGTAAGAATCATACAGAGCTTACCATAATGTGCAAGAAGTAGAAGGTATTGATCGATGATATTGTCCTTGCATTCATAGATATTGATCTCGAACATATAGGCTCTAGCTACGCCTTGCCCATAATGAACTGCCTTTGCATTTTTATTTTTTTGACTTATTTCTCAACAAAGAGGGAATAGTTAGCTTGCGGCTTATGATACTATTTTGTGATTCTATAACAACCAACAAAAGAATCTTGATATTTGCAAAAAGATGATGATCAACATATGGTGACTAAGAGATAAACGACTCAACATAAATGCATTCCAGAGATATGATACCATTCAAACTAAATGCAACAGCCAAGGTGATAAATTTGAAACACGGTTAATGGCTATTATCATAAGACAAATGTAGCTTTGAAAAAAATGGAGTTAATCTGCACTAACATTCCAGCTTTAGATATTAAAAATACAGTGTATGCCTAACTCATTATTGTTCAGTGCATTCCAGCATTCAAAAAGAAAACTATTATCTTGCATTTTATTTACTAAATGCTTTCCCTTACTATGTTTTTACTGATTCAGTCCTTATTGTATATCTTAAGAAAGACACAAATATTTACGAGTATTTTATGCATGCATGCAAAAACAATGACATATCATTCCTATTGAATGCGTCCAAACATCTGCCCTCCTTCTAGCACCATAATGTGGGAATGAAAATCGACATATGGTTGAAAACAAACAACACACATTAGCATGTTAGTTTAAAACAAAGAAAATGACAACATCCATATGAAATGATACAACAATGCTTTCAAATGCAATCAAATGACCAAAGCAAGCTAAATAAGCACATGAAAAACATGAAGTGAGTCATCTCATATTGGATTGGTGCTTCTATGGAAAGAAGCCCTTTCCCAATCCTTGCTCAAGCTAAGCTAAATGATATAATGCCAATGATAATGATGGAGGGTAAGTGCACAAAGATGGTTCCCAAAAAAGGGGCTTAAGTGTCCACTTTTTTTCTAAAATCAGGAAATACTGACCTTGGACGTGAAATTGAGGATAGCTACACTCAAAATTTTTAGATGGAACAAAAAAAAGGACCGTAGTGCTCCGAGTCTAATTTCTAAACTACTAATTTATTTTGAAAATGGTTGAGATTAAGGGGTTCAAAAGAGGGACACACACAAATTGCTGTTGTTTCTATCAGAAAAACATAACATAGCAACTCTTGTGTGACCTGAGCACGGTGGACTTTTTTTTAGTATTTTTAAAATCACTCCAGTCAAAAGTTAGATAACAGTATGTAGTAAGGACTAGATATTTTCTGATAATTTTTTAATGAATATTTGATTTTTTATTAATTTTCTAAGTGGGCACTTCCTGAAAAGCAGAATTTTGGCCGTGCTGCCCCTAAATTTTTTTGAAACTAATAGATTTTTTTAAAATTTTATTTTTTTAAAATTGTAGAATGGAGTCTAGCTTCTAAAAATGTAATTTATTTCAAATTTTCATGAACGGTTAATTTATAGCGAAAAAAATACCAAACACTGCTTTTTGAAGAAAAACGGACATACAAACAAAAGAAATTATGGATGAAAGGCTTAACATTGTTAGAAAGTGAAAAACATTACATCGTTGGAAAGCTAATAAAGAATCTAACATTACCCATGTGTTCGATTTTCTTGATATTGAACTAGATGCAATATTGATGGTGAGCACGAACCCGATTATGTGAAAATTTGTTGAATTTGGAAAAAACACGTCTCTGGTCTTTAGAAATGCCCTCCAAGCCTTTGGGTTGGTATTCCAAGGCAAATACCAAAGAAAATTTGCAAAGAAAACTATTAATCAGGATAATGATGATAATGATGGAGTGAAATGGACAAGATCATTTCTCAAATGAAGAGAGTGACCTTGCATAGGATTTGTGGAGGATTTGCTTGAGGATGAAGCTTCTATTTAAGGATTTTCAAAATGCTAAGTGTTGAAGAGGGACCAATGTGGGACTAAGATTGGATAAATGAAAGAAGGACACTTGTCAAGTGGTGATTGGTTGATGTATGTGCAAGATTTGGGAAATGTGCCCATGAGAGGGAGAATTTGAATTCAAATTTGAGAGTAAATGCTAAGTGGGGGACAAGAAAATGAGCAATAAATGCAATGTTGGAGGGACAAATGAACTTGCCTTTGAATTCAAAATTGAGGGAATATTCCCCATAAATGCCATGTTGATGGAAAATCTTGGATTTAATAAATCAATAAATTGATTTATTTGTGCAAGTGGCTAAATCTAGAGAATGCAAGTGGGTAAGTTTAGCATTTAATTAGGATTAATTAGCTAGGATGATGATTAGGGTGTTTTGACCTTTTTGAGATAAATATTTGATTTATTTAAATCAGAAAGGATGGAAATGCATTATGATGGATGTTTGGTTTATTTGATTAAAAAGGTTGATGATAATGTTTATTTGATTTTAAATAAATGACCTTAGGAGATTAATGAGATTACCTGATGAATGGATGAAGGTGAACCTAATTAAATGAATGAGTGGATGCATGTGAAGCCTGATTTACTTGATGAATGCATAATGCTAATTTTGCATGTCTACATTTGTATGTCCACATATGTGGCTAAGAACTCTAAAAGTACATGTATGTTGTGGAATCATAGATTGAGCCACATAAGTGATTTTTTTTTAAAGCTATTATGAATAAATTTTTGTAGGTAGTTTATCTTATTTTGATGAGAAATTTTATTTTTGTGGGAATTATGTGTTTGGGAAATAAAACAAAGAATCTTTTTCCTTAGGAAGTGATAAAGAAAAAGAGAACTTAGGAATTTTTCATATGAATTATGTGTTTGAGCCTTTGAATTGTAGGATTTTATGATTACTCCTCAACACCCTTAAGATAACCTATAGGATAAAATAACTTCCATAAGAGAGAAATATCAAAATTATTATTTTATCATTAAGGATGTAAGTTTATCAAAATGAATATACAATGTACATATGGTACCTTGCTTATATAGGCAAGGTGATGGATCATATTAAATAAGATCATGAAATTTTTTTTAATCCTATAACATGAGAAAACTAACCTATAACTATTTAGGACACAAGCAATAAACATAAAACAACTATATAAGATAATTGACAACTAATACTTAACTAGAAATATTCCTTTATAGGAAATATGTGGACTTAACATGTAAATAGGAAATAGATAGGTAAAACACCTATTTACACCTACAACCAACCTTAAGTACAACTTAGAAAGTACTTATGTAAATGACACAAAGATAGGTCTTAGATATGAGACCATGTTAGGCACTTATGTACATATGCAAAATAAATCCCTCACAAATAGAGAAAATGGGGAAACCCAACGGGAAAAAATTCCTTCCCAAAAGAGATGAAAAAAATAATCTCAATGAAGAATGAGAAGGAAAAAATTCCATTTGAGGAAAAGTACCCTCCATAAGAAAGATAAATAGAGAACATGCAACCCCCTTGATGAAATAACCTATTGCAAAGAAACACTGGTATCACAGTAGTAGAGTAATATTGGAATCCTTAATTAGTCAAGCAAAGGAGAGATAATGCTAATGCTAGAAACCATATTATATTCACTCAAGGAGTCAACTTAGAATAATGATAAAGCAATAGTAGGCCCAATACCAAGGAACAATAGAACACTTTTGATATGGTAAAAATCAAGAATCTTAGTGAAGTAATAGGATATAGAACATCATTCTAACATTGAAATGAAGTGTCAAGATCAAAATTGTACCCACCAAACTGGAAAAATATCCAAGTAACATTAAGGGCACCCATTAGAGAAAAAAGATAAAATAATGATATATATAGTATAGGGAAAAGAAAAAGTTCATGGATTGAAATGTAGAGCTCCTCAATACATTTCCAATGTTGCAAGATTAGCAAAAATTAGAAATTATGAAAAAAAGTTATGAGCTTGTGAGCCAAAAATGAAAATATGACTTCTCCTAGTAATAAATACCAAAAAATAGATTTTTTTGAAAAATAACCTTCACCACTACAAAATTGGTAAAGCAATATTTTTGACAATCTCGTTTGAAAGAAAATTCTTCCCTGATTGCAAGTTATCATGATTAGAAAAAAAGGTCGTATTTAGGGCATGTGCATATACTAAACAGGTGAAAAATGTAAGCCCCCTAGAGGGTGGTGATTGGTATACCATGTGATCTTATTACTAGAAATTAGAGAAATAAAAAATCATATTGGTCAGGGGTCAGCCCCTCCCACTATGGTGGGGCCATGAGATATAAATCCTTGTGAACTAAGGGTGAGGGGCTATAAAAGCATATGGTCATCGATAAAACATATAGCATTAGTTAACTTAAAAAAAAATGTTTTAATAAATTTAAACCATATGATTGTACCATACAAACCATAAATTCATCGAACTATGTACCTTACATAGGACCAAGTATGTTGATTGAATGATGATGTAGTTGAAAAAATGGGTAGTGAATGCCCACACAAGAGTATGCCAAATCTATTGAGAATATGTTGAAAAAACAAAGAATTTTTTTCTAAACTATGATGAAATATGTAGATTGTTTTGATGGTACAACTAGTATGACCAAGTATGGATCTGTATGAATTGATACAACTTTACAACCTTAATTTTTTTCCTTAAATCATACCAAAACATCTCATAATTTGATGATTTGATAGTTAGTACTTTTGTTCTCGAGCCTTCTAGATGCATCGTGAGGCCAATTTTGACACAAAATGCTCCAAAAAATAAGTTGCCCTTGAAATTTGGCAACTAAAACCCTTGTTTCAAACCCTTGTAGATCAGTCAAAACATGATAAAATTGAGAAAACAAAAGAAAAAATTGATTTTTTCTACCACTTTGGATTCAATAGCAAGGTTTTCAAGACCCTAACTCACACCTAACAAAGATTCCATGCCAAGATAGCTCCCTCATATTTTTGAAATTTGCAACACTAAAGCTCTAATACCATGTAGGAATTTATGGTGACTCCTCAAAACACCCAAGGTCGCCTACAAGACAGAATAACTTAAAAAAGAGAGAAATTAAGGAAATGTCATCTTATGATTAAGGATGCAAGACTTCCAAAATGAATATACAATGTACATATGAATTATTGCTTATAATGGCAAGGTAAGAAATAGGAATATAAAAAATCATGAAAAGTGTCTTAATCCTATCACATGTGACAACTAACTCATAATTACCTAGGGTACAAGAATTAAATAAAATCCAACCAGATAAGTGACAACTAATACTTAACTAGAAATATTCCTTCCTAGGACCTAAGTTGATTTAACATGTAAATATGACATAGATAGGTAAAACACCTATTTACACCAACATCGATAATGATTCTATAGGAGAATATCAATATTTTTTATTACCTTAATTTATGATGTTTCCCAATCTACATTGATTTTAAGTTTTCTTTAAGTTTAAGAAATTTGAAACCTTTATAGAAAACTAATTAGGATTGAAAATAAAATTATTAAAAATATATAATCAAGGGGAAAATTACTCTAAATAATTTGACAAGCTTTATAAGCATACAAATTTCATAAGAAAAGAAATAACTCCTTATACACCACAAAAAAATGTTGTTGCCAAAATGATGAACCAAACAATTATGAAAAGATCTAGAAGTATAGATAGCAATGCATAGTTAGAAAAATGTATTTGGGTATAATTTTTGTGCACTACTTATCACTTGATTAATAGGTTTTCTTGTGAGGCCTTTGGTTCAACACCTTGCAAAGTGTGGATTGGTAAGAAACCTTCTATTCCACATTTAATGTTATCTTAGCTATGAGGATTTTGTTCACATACATGGGAAAAATAATTCTATGTTAAATATAAAAGGAGACAAATAAATTTTCATTGGATGTGGTGATAATAAAAAGGTTATAATCTATGGAATCCTCTAACCCAAAAAAATGTCTATTCTAGAGATGTTATTTTTAGGGAACTTAGAGATATTTCTTATCCTATATAGCTAGAAGATAAGGAAAGGAAAAATATACCTCATTTTTATTTGCAATAGGAAGATGCACATCAAGAATAACATAATAATTGATTTGAGGATGGAGAAGAATAATATAGTTCAATCAAAAATTTTGAGGAGGAAGAATTTATTGTGATAGAAGAGGTTGAGCATACTAAAGAAGTTGAGGAATAATTTCTTACTCCATCCTTGAGAAGATACAATAGACAACATAATCTAGTTGATAGGCATAGCCTATTAGATTTTCTTTGTGTATTTTCATTATTTAGTAATAATAATGAGCCCTGATCCTATAGGGAAGTTTTTATTACATATGATAGAAAATCTTGCAAATTATCCATGTATGAGGAGATGATGATTATAGACACTTGTGATACCTAGGATCTTGAATATTTTCCCAAAGGAAGGAAAACCAAAACTTCTAAGTGCATCTACAAATGTAAATTTACAAACAATTGACTCTAGAGAAGTACAATAGCTAGATATGTATCCAAGGGATACTCCTAGAAACGTAGTTGATTTTGGTAAAATTTTCTTTCTAGTTTTGAGCAAATATCTTATATTAGATTTATTTTAGCTATTGGTTATAATTTTTAAATTGAGTAATGGATATTAAGACTACTTTTTTTGCATGGAGAGTTGGAAGAGAAAATTTATATCCAACAACCAAAAGGATTTGGGATAAAAGAGAAAGAACACTTGGTTTGTATGTTGAAATAGTCTCTTTATAGTTTAAAATAGCCACCTCAGATTTTCTATAAAATAAATTTTGACTATTTTGAGTTGAAATTGGGCTTTTATAGAAGTGAAGAGGATCACTCTGTTTGCATTAGATATATTGATGATCATTTACTATTTTTTTTTATATGTGAATGACATGTTATTTTTGGTAACATAAAAGGTATTATTAGTGAGCTAAATGCTCAACATTTTGGTGAATTTTAGATGAAGGATCTAGTGGAATCAAGATACATATTAGGAATCAAAATTAAAATAGATAGAAGTAATATAAATCTTTATTTGACACAAAGTTACAAGTATGTGAGAATTATTTTTCATAAATTTACTATGTAGGTTTATAAACTAGTTAGAATTACTTTACCAATTTGTACTAAAATTACTTTAGATATGTGTCCTAAACTTACAGATTATTTTGAGGATATTTTATTATGTGTCATATGCTAGTGTTGTAGGAATTTTGATATATGCAATGGTTTGAACTATACCAAGCATTTCCCAAGTAATGGGATTTTTGAGTAGGTTTATGTGTAACTTTGGTAAAGAGAGTTCAAATTATGCAAAGGTGTTAAGATATTTTTGTAGTTGTTTGGTTTATTCTGGTACTAATAATATGGATAATACATTGTATATGTAAGGTTTTGTTGATGGAGATCAATTAGGTGACTTGGATAGTGGAAGGTCCATTAGTGGGTAGTTGTTTACTCTTTTTGGAGGATCTATAAGCTGGATGAGTAAGAGGCATCCTACAGTTGCTTTATCCACTACTAAAGTAGACTATATAGTTGATGCTCATATTTGTAAGGAGGTAGTATGGTTATAGAGATTTTTTCTAAGTAATATTGGTTTTGATTTCAAGATAGGTAAGATTGGTTGTAATAAAAATAGTGTAATTCATTTAGTCAAGAATACAATGTATCATGCTCAAACTAAGAATGTGGATATTCAATAATTTGTGTTTGTGAAATGATTGCTAATGGAAAAATTGAGTTGAAGAAAACTGTCACTCAAGTGAATGTTGCAGATTATCTTACCAAATATGTGACCATAAAAAAATTCATTTTGTCTAGTGATGCCACAAGACTTGTTCCTTGTACTTATTTGATTCCATAATGGTGTTATTCCCTAGCTATTTTTGGAACTAAGTTGTATCAACCTTCAAAATTTCTAAGTTATTTATTTATTATTATTTATATTGTTACATGATTATTTCACATTTTTATTATTAAAAAATATTTTTTAAAAGGGTATCTTGTCAAGACTCCTCCAAGATTATTTTATATCTCTCCCTCCAAGAACATGAAAGAATTTTTACTACAAGAATTCATTTTGTGCATATCATAGAGTTCATGGTCATTCTACTAAGGAATGTAAAGCTTTAAGTGATATATTTCAACATCTTAAGGAGTGTGGTGCTTTTCCTTATGTTGGGGCACCTAATTAGTTGAATCAATACTAATTTTCACTCTAGCATGTTTATCATCAATCATTTCAACTCATCCTTGTCCTGCACTATGTGGGGGAAAGAGGGTTAGGAAGCCTTGTCCTTGCACGTCACTTGCCATTGTCTCTTTTAGCTAGTTTACCTCCTTTCATGTATATATATGAGCAAGCTTGGGATGTGGACAACAAGCCTTAAGTTGGATTGCATGTAATGTATTGAGTTATAAATTTTGGGGGCAACCCCTTCCCTTTTCATGACGTATCTTATTGGAAACATATGACCGTCTATAGGGATTTCTAAATAAGCTCTCATAAGTTCTTGTACTTTAAAGTATTTGCTCACAATAATGGTGTTAGCAACTACTTTAAAATGGGGGAATACATTGAAACTCATGTTTCAATATGCAATTTTGTTTCTTCTTGTGATTCATCCTTTCCTTGGTGGTATCATTGGGTTTGATTTACTCCAAGAGCATGATATTTCTTTGAATTGTCCTCTCTTTTAGAAATTAAGCATAATGTTCCCTAAGAAGAGACCTTACATGAACTAAGAAAAATCCCTTTGAACACACTTTACACTATTTCACATTTAAAATATCTATTATATTGCCACCTTGCATAACACACTTTGCTTTCCTATGGAGCCATCTTGTTTTTTCATGAGTTTCAGGCATACAAAGCTTTGCTTACCTCATGGAGCTCGAATTTCATTTTTTTTTGGTGCATTATGAAAGTTATCAAGAGATGTAGCTTTGGTATGGTTAGTGTATGATGAGAAGCCTAAACATGAACATGAATTTCTCATTATATAGTGATAAGTTGGTACATAGGCATCAATTTCTCACTAATCTACCCTTTGGATACTCACCCAATGGACAACCTAATTTTTTACTGGTTTAGAGTGAACATTTATTTTTGGACAAAAAAATTAAATGTAATCCATATCGTGTTGGAAAAATGGTCCATGCTTAATCCACCTTCTTATTTTTTTTTTCCTTTTTTTAATCAATGACATTGTATGTTTGTATATCTTGATGCTACATATCATAAACCTTATGTGTGTCACTTTGTGCTTATGTTGGTTTTATGTAGGATCTTGTATCTTAAGGGCTTGAACACCTCCTTTGATCTTTTCTATCCTAGACCATCTACGCTAATATATGAGGACCCCTCTTGAATGTCTACTTTAGTGTGAGTTTGAAGCAAGTTCCTCCTCTCACTAAAGTGGGGGCTAGATGTAATGATGGAAAAACTACCCCTCTTCATTTTCACACTTTATTTTGGAACTATTAACATTAATATGGACCTATTGTCTCCTTGATCTAGTGTTGTAATGTGTTTTACACATTCAAATTGGATTTAGTGCCATTTTAAGCTAAATAAACCTAATTTTTCCTTAATTTAATGTTGTAAAGTGTATTTATTTGCACCTTCACATTGATTTTTCAGCCCTCTTTCATTCGTGACCTTCATTTTATCAATAATAGGCCCCTAAGACCCTACTTTATGCATTTTGAGGCTTATTTCAATTGAAATCTCTACATAGCCACCAAATATACTTAATTTTACAACTCCCCGAGATTTTCTCTATCTAAAAAGGCTTGGTGGGACCCATACATGGCCTTGGGAATATGAATCCCATCTAGATGGTATCTATACACCATAGGTGGTGTATGCATCCCATTTGGCCCCTTTTTAGGGTTTTGAGAAGGAAATCAGGGTTTTAAATTCAAATTTCATGAATGTCAACTTCTAGGATCTATTAAATGGTATATTTGATGGATTGAATATATAATCAAGGTCTTAAATCATTATTTACCTAAGAATTAATGATATAAATCTAAGCTATCAAGAGTTAAGCATTCCAAGACTTCACAAGAGTGTCAAGAGAGTTTACAAGAGCATTTTTAAGGCATTCAAGGGAAAAATTATTCATCATTTGTTGCATCAATTCAAGATCCAACCTCATGTCTAGATCATAATGCATCATGCATGTTGTTGAGCTAGTGTTTTGATGTAGCATTGGAGATCCATTTACAAGTATTATTTCATATCAAATTTCAAGATCAAGATCTACATTCTACATGGCCACTTTATGTTAGATTGCTAATTTATATCTCAAGATATCATTCAAGGTATCATTGTTCATCTTTCATATTTGATGTTCATGTTCATATTTCATTTCTTCATCACAAGGTTCAATTACCTGAAAGGGGTTTGACCAAGGAAAACCCTTATTTCCTAATAAACAACAAGTTTTTCTCTCACTACATGTGTGATTGCAGATCTATGTATTTTTGAGCTTGAAGATCCTTTGAAGACAAAGTTACAAGGTTGAAGAAAGTAATAATGTTATAAAAAGGTTGTAATCTTCACAAAAATTCACATATTGGTTGTAAATCAGAGTTTCAAATCTAGAAATAAAATGTCAAAGGAAGAGCAGAGATAAGAGAGCAGATCATATGCTGACAGATTCCAGTTTTAGCACAAAAAAACCTAGGAAGCTACACAAAACTCCCCTACTAAAATTAGGCATACTCCTAGAAACCTACACAAGAAATTATTTTCCCAAATTTTAGGACATCTAGATCATACACTGACAGATTCCAGTTTTAGCACAAAAAATCCTAATCTAGCACTAAATCACCCAAATTAGTGTATGAGTCGCAATGAGCATTAAACAACAAGATTTTTTTATGGTTTTGGAGGTTATTTGTACCTTGTCATTCTTCTAAGTGCACCTTTGTTCATTCATAATTTGTTATCTAGATTTTCAATTTCATTCATAGGTCATTTAGTTAGGTTTTACATAACAGTTTTCATGTTACATTCATTTTTCTTTCCAAGCCCTAGCTTAGTGGTGAACCCTCTTTTTGTTTTTAGTAGATCTCTTCCTTCATTCCATCATTACATTGAGATCTACAAGGCTTCCTTGAATGAAAATTGAGGTAAATAGGTCTCGATCCCTAAACATCTAGAAGGTAGTGTGGTGATCACTGAGGTGGTGAACCCTAGAGTTGTGTTGTGTTCTTCAATCCTAAACTTGGTCAAAGTATAGAGGATTGATTTGTGAGTATGATATGTTAGAAGGATCATGTACAAGGTATATATATCCTTTCTTGTGTAGGTTTCTAGGAGTAAGCCTAATTTTAGTAGGGGAGGATGTAGTTCCCCTCTAGTTTGCATCTTGTTAATGTGAGATTTGTTTTTTTAGCTTCACCAATTCCTTATGATTGTTAATTTTATGGCTCTTATTTGTGTGTATGAACCACCACATGCTTGAGATGAGATTCCTCAATATTTTAGTTGGTGGCATTTTGGTATATTTACATGATTGGTTTATTATTATACTCTAGTTTAGTGAAATGCATTATTTAAGTTTGATTAAATGTTAGCCTGAATATTGATTTTTAGAAGGAATGATTTATTTAAGTATTTAAATGATGGATGTACATATTTAATTTTATTCATATGCTATTCGACCTTGTTCAAATGATTATGATGTGCTTCAACAATATATATATTAAGAAGGTACACTTGATGTGCATTGAATGGTTACATGTATAGAGTTATTTCACCACCTAGATACATAGTTCTAAGTTATTCGCCAATGGTGGTTAATTCAAAGATGTCATAGTGGGCCCATTCAAATCCATTCTTTGATTGTACTTGAATTGAGTACAACATGTGTCATATTTGACCTTATGTGAATCCAAATATTATTTTGGAGTTATTCTCGAATCCCTATGTATCATGAACCCATGAAAATATAATTTATGTTTTAAATTTTATATTTTTCCATAAATGAAATTTTAGGAATAAAAATGATTCTTATATTTATGATTAAAATAGTCTCTATGTTTTTGGAAAGGGGAAATTTAAATGAACATATAAACCAATTTAATTGATTATTTAATATAATCATGAAACTCATTGAGTTATGTTTCGTGGGTTATGCTTGAATTACATATCATGTTTGAATTATGATTTTTGTAAGTAAAATGAATATATATATTTATATGGATTTAAATCATGAATTTAAATGATATATGTTATTAAGAAATTAATCGATGTGCCTATTTAGGATTTGAGGTAATTTAGGAATTAATGAAATAAGAAAATGAATTTAATTTTTAATTATTTGAAATTGGAAAAAGGGTAAGAAAGAAAAATGGGAATTTTATTTAATTGTTTATTTTTAATTGGGATAAATTTGGAGAGAAGGAAAATCCCTCCCATGGTGAAAATGGAATTGTTGATTCTAGATTCATTGAGATAGCAATCAGAAGGAGAGTTTGCATGGGATTTTTTGTATCCATTCATTTGGTGCACTTGATGTTTTCTTCATTTTAAAATTTTCTTTGATTTAATTTCAATTGTTAAATTTTTCTCCCTTTCTCATTTATTTCCATTTCAAAAGGTTGAATTAGAATTAGGGGACTATAAAAACCTCCCAATTCCTTTCATTTGAGAAAAATACATGGTATCTATTTTTTTGAATTAAATTTTAAATTCTTTAAATTAAATGGGTTATAATGCACATTTTTTTAGAAATGTGAGAAAGGTGAATTTTATGTGAAAAACATTTTATTGGGTACATTTATAGCAAAGATTTATTTTTTGAAAATTGAATTGAAATTTTTAAATTTGAAGCTCTCATTAATCAATGGTTTTTCAATGCAACAAAAAAAAGAGAAAAATTAAATGGTATAGATGTTTTATGATGAATTTTAATGTCTTAAAGAAAATTTCCTTCATTATTTATTAAAATAGTGATTGTGGTAAAATATTATAAATTTTTAATGACGTTGAATTTTTACATCATTTTTCATGCCACACTTGTTGGAGGGTGTGGTGAGTGTTTTGGAATATTTTGAAAAAGTAAAACTTCATGACATGTAATGTTATTCATTATGGAAAATTGTAATTGAATTTGGAAAGATTATATTTTTGCATTGTTATTTGTGTCACGCTCATTGGAGGGTGTGAAGAGCTTAGGGTTTAATTGTTAAAGAGATTTTTTGAATGGATGCCAATTTGAACCTGGCACAAAGTATCATGAAGGAAATTATGGTGTGGGAAGTTTGTATTATAAGTGAAAAATAATGAAACATGGTTAATTAATTAATGAAGATAATGAATAGACCTATCATGATTGGAGTGATCATAAAGGCTAAGAATGATTGAGGAAGACAAAAAATTCATGGACCATAAGAATTGTAAGATCAAGTACACTTTTTTGTATGAGAGGTTACTTGGTTATATGTTTAGCCCCATGTGATTGTCCATAATGAAATTCCCTCTTTTTCTCTCCAATATTTAACCCTAGTGTAGTTCAATATAATCTTGAAGGATGGTGTATTTCCTTCCATGTGGATGTACTCTATTATCCTTGGTGATTTTTACAAGGAGGATCTTGTATGACATTAGTGAATTTTACCAATGTAGATTTGTGATTTTACATTGGTGATGTTTCCCAATACCATTTATATTATGCCACTTATGATTGTACCAAGTGTTTATTTGTATTGAATACATTATGTGATTTGTATGATTTTTGTTTATATGATTTTTTTTGGGGATTTTTTATTATGTATGGAATGTGTGTAAGACTTATGCCCATTTTTGTGCATGACTGTTGTGTTTGTGGCCCATGTGATTGTCTCTTAGCATGGTGGGACTGGTTCATTTGATTCCATGATGTGGGGTGATGTGGTAACTACCATTAGGGACCAGAGGTTTTTGGATTGAGGAATGACATGATATCATTTAATCTCAAGTTAAATTCATATTATATTATGATTCATTCATATAATAGTAAGAAATATGTTTAATAACCTATCTTTAGAGATGGATGTAACCTTGTAAAGAAAATATTAATTTGATCATTTGCGTGTTTTGGTGTTGGTGCTGAGTATAATATCTTTATACTTATATATTTCATGATGTAAAAATTCTTAATCAAAATTATAAACAATCAATATGGTGCTTAAAATGAACCTAAGTTCCCAAATTGACAATTGGGTGGACTAGTCCTATACGTGTGTGGCGCTATTAAATAATAAGTCAACCCAACATTTCACAAAATTTCCTAGCTCTATTGTGGGGTTCTGGTGGCATTTGGTGTAGAATAGTACCATCTTAGGTGACTGAGAAGAATTAGGGGTGGCATGGTATTTAGTTGTTTATTTTTTTTTTCTATGACAAAAAACTCAAAATTTTCACAAAGCGTGTTCGGGAAGCCTGGTACTATATTGAGTCAACCTAGTCCCCATAAAAATCATACAATATTAAAGATCTTAACCAGGATTATTTAAGGGTTATATAAGGTCTATTACCTTGTTCAATAATTTTTATTCCATTTATTTGACTCATGTTGATCATTTTTGTAGAATACTTCTTCGAAAATATAGTCAACTTTTCTTTCCTTTTGGACTTGTTAGTCCATATTAGTTTAGGGACCTCAAATGGGTAAATAATTTAAAAGAAATTTGTTTACCATATGTTACAAGAGTTTCACCATTGGTATCCTCGTGAATTGTAACACAATTCTTAGGTTCATGAAATGGATTAACCATCTCATATAGATCATGGATCTTGTATAAATCTAATAGTTGTATCGGGCATTGATAGATCAATATTTTGGTGCAACACCAACGCTGCCTGTGTAAGAATTGGTATAAGAGCCGAGGTCATAGTTTTCAACCCCTCACTTTCACTAGGGGGATTGTTGCAAGAGTTTCTCCCTTGGTCTCCTTGTGTTGTGTTGCATGGCACTTGGGTTTG